>APFE031022887.1:0-10993 GCA_000404065.3 Pinus taeda | reverse complement strand
CTCTTTGTGCTTCGAATAGTCACCCCTCACAGACCCTTTGTTTATATTGCAACTTCCCCATTATTGTTACTAGCAAGACGGTCTTGATTGACATCGAAGTCATTGATTCCCCTTTAGATTAGAACATCTTGTTGGTTCCTAGTTACACATATCCCATGTCAGTTGTCAAATCCTCTATCTTTTGCGATATGTGCTTTCCTCTAAATAGAAATATTGTCACTATTGATCAGTTGACTTACTGTGACCCCTACTCTTAGACCTCTCCTCATTATTTCATTGAAGACTAGCAATAAAAGAACTCCACCCTCACCAATATTTCCCTTGTAGTCTACAAATATTCCATGTTGGTTAGGGTTTACTATGTCCCACTGCCTACTCCTTCTGAGAGTAGGTCTTTGAGTGTTTTCATGCGTCAAGCTTCATGGGTTGCAGGAAACAACCAGATATGTCTTACCAGCCACCATCTCCTCCATGCCCCATTTCTCAAGACACAACTCACCCTTTAGGTATAATTCCTCCAGGCCATTCCCTCCGATTGGTATCTCTCCCAATCCTTTTCCACCAAGAATAGTCCCCAAGTTATTTCCCATCCAGGATCAGTTCGTCCAATTCATTATCCTTCTCGTCATATACCCTTATTATTCTCACCACTAGGAATCTTTTCTACTCCAGCAATGGCTACGTTGAGTCTTCCTAACATCACTTTGGGGATCCTAGTATGGTACATTGATCCTCCTGTAAACTCTCCTCCCGACTAACTCAAATATTATATAGCTTTGACTTTGGTTCAACTTATTGTAACCTTCCTTTACTTCAGTTCTGTAATAACCTCAGCAGGAAACCACTCTTGTTGCCAAAGCATCTAGTGAGGGGGGAAAGCCCAAAATAAGGGAAACAAACACAAGGCATCCCAAGAAACTCTTACTCCTCCTAAACCTTCAAAGCCTTCTCTTCCATGTTCTTTGTGTGATAATGTTGCATATGCCACCAATAAATTTTCTGATCTCCCTCATATAAAGAATGTGGTCTCTGATACTTTTCCTAGCACTGACATTCCTGAGGTTCATGTTACCTTATCAAATTTTTCCAAGAAGAAAAAAACATTATCCAAAAATGAACCTTTTTCTTTATGTGATAAGTATGGACATTATTCCCATCACTCTCCCCATCTCAAACAATTTTATGATACCCTTCAAGTGATTTTCAAGTTAGATGTTGGTCGTAGTGATTCCACTTCCCCTCTACCTGTGGGTCCTAGCCCCAATGCGTCACTAGGACAGGAGGTTTATCAACCCACCATCATGATCCTCCCTCTTGATGTTGAGATAATGGATAGTTCAACCTCTATTCTATACCTATCGTAATCCATGGGATGAATATATTCATAATATTTATAAGTTTCCTATTGTGCTTCTTTCGAGCCATGTTCAGTGTTAACATCAATGGATGTCACTTCCACTAGTCATATGAACAATATTTCAGATGATTCATATATCAACCTTGTATACCACGACGAAGATTAGTTCCATTACCCCTTAGTTTGAACCTAATAATTTGAACCACATCCACCTTGTGGTTGTTACATTGCCAGTCAATGTTTGAGTAAGGAGGCATCCACATTCGAGGGTCTAAAAGAAGCAATTCTCCCCAACCCACCTATTTCATTTGGTAGTGTCAACTCTTGTTCTAGTACTATTCCCCATATCAAAGAACTTCTAGAGTACCACATCACTCTTGATCATCATGCAAATGATTTACTTAATCATTCCTCCATCTTACCTCAACAACCCAGTCCCTTAGAAATTATTGTTGTTCAACCCTAGTGTCATCTAGGTGAGCATCAATTCATTATAATCGAAGCCACTCTTTGGTATATTGACACCATGTTTGTGAACCAAGAAATTTAGTCCATTTGAATCCTATATGTAGTATGAGACGAGATTACTAATCCACCATTTCCTCTATCTTACCACATCCTTTATATGTTCTTCCCATAAGAACACATAAATAAAACAACACATGGTGAACCACGTCACCAAATTATTGTTAGATTCTACTATTTTAAATACATTTGATATGTCCATGGCATGCTACATACATCCATACAAAACTGGGGGGCACCTATGCCTACATCTCCTCATTACCCTCTAGAGGATCTTGTGCTAGTAGGGTTAGATAGTTGAACCACTTATTTGAGCACCTGGAATACAATAGCACTCCACAAAGTCATTCAACTAGGGGTGACATTCCCACCTTTGCATACTTGATAAATCCCCTCCATCATCCTATGCTGAGGGGCAATAGTTCATGCTTGGAAACATAATAGAAACCTTGGCCACCTTCTTACTTGATTTACATAAGTCTTGACCTAGACCCCAACGATATGGGTATGGTCACTTATCTTTTCATTTCTTGGGTATTTTGTCCTATACTTTTCTTTGGCTAGCCATAGAAA
Organism: Pinus taeda; assembly: GCA_000404065.3. Taxonomy (NCBI): domain Eukaryota; kingdom Viridiplantae; phylum Streptophyta; class Pinopsida; order Pinales; family Pinaceae; genus Pinus; species Pinus taeda. Next base: position 8,538 of record APFE031022887.1, on the reverse strand, counting down.
AATCTCATATCGTATATGATTGATACCATATATTCAAATATTCTAATCTATGTCATACCACACTTACCACCTGATCCCTATGTTTGAATTGGTGGGAGGATATGATCCTAGACCTTCTCCAGTAGTTCATTCTTGTATTCTTGTATTTCCTTAATTCTTCACTAGGAACCATCCTCCCAAGAAGCATTAAGGCCATACTTAGACAAGTAAGGGCACCTACCTAAAAGTTGTAGATTTGGATTCTAATGGTCAGTGTTGGGCTTCAAAATTTCATACAAATATCACTCACTACCATACATTTTTCACCTATGCTTCCATTATATCACTCACTATTCACCACCTTGTCACTCCATTTTCCCTACTATTCACCATTAATGGGTCTCATTTGTACCTTCCAAGTATTATTTATTTTTAAGCATTTTTAAGAGAAATTCTTGATTAAATATTAGAAAATAATATATTTTACTTTATATATGGAAAGTGGGTTGTTTTTGTGACATGTGTAGTTGTCAAGGAAGCTTCCAAGGCACCTTTATGTGGCCTTGAAGGATCAAATTCGAATTTAAGAAGATAAACCTCATGGAGAAGATGATGATCTCATGGAGAAGATCAAGGACAAAAAGGGGTTATGTGTCTAGATGGTTGAGAGATGTATCGAACTAAAAGAGAGATTAGTGGATCATCATTATGAGTTTTTTATCCCATTCCATTGTATAAATAGGAGTACAATATCCTTCATTTGTAATCTTAGAATCTTGGAATCTTCATTTGTAATCTTAGAAAGTTGGTTTGTACATTATGATGGAGATTTTGAAATAAAGACTCATACTTTGATTTTGTTGCTTCTACATTTGATTTCCCTTTGAAGTGGTATGCTTGTGGAGTTATGGAGGGCCCCCATGGCCTCACTTGCATGCTTATTTTAGGTATAATTTAATTTATGTTTTTATTTCATTTCATCTTTTAAGTTCTTGTGAGATATTCTAATTGTTGGAAGAAATCTTAAAATACATGTGTTCTTGTAAGGGAACCATAAGATCTCCGACAAATTAGGAATCTCTCTAGTTGGTTTGTTTTATTTCATTTCAACTTTTAAGTTCTTGTGAGATATTCTAATTGTTGGACGAAATCTTAAAATACATGTGCTCTTGTAAGGGAACCATAAGATCTCCGACAAATTAGAAATATTTCTAGATCTATATATTTTAGATAGGCACTTCTAAGTTTACCTTCCCGGGTTGACATTAAATTAAACTCTAATTTACATCCGCATTTTAGAGCCAACAATGACCCAACGTTGCATTGTGACAAAGATTGTATTAATATGAAAATAAACAATGGCCAACCCTTTATTTTACCATTTATAATATTTATTATAGTGTTTATATACCTTGATTTATAATATATATCTTAGGGTTTATTGATATAAGTGTTCATATTCCTAGAGTTTAATATTATTGCTTTAGGTTTATTATCAATCATGGTCGACTATGGTAAACCGTAGTCAACCATGGTTAATCATGGTCAATAATGGTCAACCATGGTCAACGATTGTCTACCATGTTTTATAAATTCAATCATGGTCAACCATGGTTAAGCATGGTCAACCATGTTTTATAAAGTCAAACTCGGTCATCCATGGTCAATCATGCTCAACCATGATTGGATGTCGCATTATGACAAACATTTTCTTGATATGAAAATTAACCATGGTTAAGCATGGTCAACTGTGGTTCAACATCGCATTGTGACAAGGATTGTCTCTATATGAAAATCAACCATGGTCAACCATATTTATTTTATTGCTTACAATATTTATCTTAAGTTTTATATACCTTGAGTTTATAATATTAGTCCCTTGGGTTTAATAATATTCATTTGGGTTCGTAATCCCTTGGATTTTTAGTACTAACCCCTTCGGTTTATTATTCTCTTGGTTTTATAATAACAAACCCTTAGGTTTATAATATTAATCATGTTCAACCATGCTCAATCATAGCCAACCATCATCAATCATGGGAAACCATGTTTATTTTAGTCTTTACAATATTTATCTTAGGGTTTATATACCTTGGTTTATAATATTAGTCTTTTGGGTTTAATAATATTCCCTTGGGTTCATAGTCCCTTGGGGTTTTAGTATTAATCCCATGGGTTTATTATTCCCTTGGGCTTATAATAAAAATCCCTTTGGTTTGTAATATCAATCATGGTCAACCATGATCAATCATAACCAACCATAGTCAATCATGGTCAACCATGTTTATTTTAGTGTTTACAATATTTATTGTAGGGTTTGTATAACTTGGGTTTATAATATTAGTCCTTATGGTCAATCGTGCTCTAGCAGCAACCATGGCCCATTGTCACATTGTCACAAGGATTGTCTCTATATGAAAATAAATTATGGTCAACCATGTCTATTTTAGTGTTTACAATATTTATCTTAGGATTTATATACCTTAGGTTTATAATATTAGTCCCTTCGGTTTAATAATATACCCTTGGGGTTTAAGTATAATCCCTTGGATTTATTATTCCTTTGGGTTTATAATAACAATCCCTTTGGTTTATAATATCAGTCGTAGTCAACCATGGCCAATCATAGGCAACCATGGTCAATAATGGTCAACCATGTTTATTTTAGTGTTTACAATATTTATCTTAGGGTTTATATACCTCAGGTTTATAATATTAATCCCTATGGTCCAATATCACATTATGACAACCATGGTCAACCTTGGTCCAATGTTGAATTCTGACATAGATTGTCTCAATATGAAAATCAACCATCGTGAACCATCGTCAATCATGGTCAACCATGGTCCATATTCCTAGGGTTTAATATTATTCCTTTAGGCTTATTATCAATCATGGTCAACTATTGTAAACCATAGTCAACCATGGTTAATCATTGTCAACCATGGCCAACCATTGTCTACCATGTTTTATAAATTCAATAATTGTTAACCATGGTCCAACGTCGCATTGTCAAAAATATTGTCTCAATATGAGAATCAAACATCATCAACCATGTTCTAATGTCGCATTGTGGCAAAGATTCTCTCAATTTGAAAACCAGTCATGGTCAAGCATGGTCGAACGTCAAATGTGACAAGGTTTGTCTCAATATGAAAATAAACCATGGTCAACCATGTTTATTTTAGTGTTTATAATATTTATCTTAGGGTTTATATATGTTCGCTTTATAATATTAGTCCCTGTTGGAGAGGTAAATCCCCTCTACGGATAGAAGTGATCCCTACTAGCCCAGAACGGGTCTAGCAACAATCAACAATGCGTAAATACGGTACGGTAAAGCAACTCGTTTATTAGGCCCTATATCCTTTTTATTAGCTCCTGCCAGCGTTTTGTTTTGGTGGATCAAACCATAGCCAGCCCCAAGCTATCCATTATGCATTGAGTTGGGGTGATAGAACCAGAGCCCCGTACCCATTATGCGATTGCTGGATGGCATTGCTGGCTGGCTGGATCGGAAAGAGAGTGGGGGATAACATGACACAAAGCTTGCTAGCTCGCTGGTGCTGGCCATACGGAAGATATTGCCTTTTCTTGCAGTTTGCTTGAGTCAAATCAATGATTTCATGCATTTCAGTTCCTTCCATCCATCCATCCAATCTAAGGGGTCTGGCTGTATTGACTAAATGCAAGCAGTTCCAATGATCCAACGACAGACAATCACGCAAGTTCCTAATTGCAAATAAAAAGGTAGGTGATGAAGACCTACTTGAGATCCAACGCTTTAGTTTGTCGAAGAGACATCGCCCACGTTCCTTTGCATTGGCTGGTCATGATCCTCCACTATCCACGTGAATGGACACCTGCACACAAAGAGAACGACACAAACACAAGCGTGAAATCTAATATATGCAATTATACATCAGTCAAGAAGGATATAATTCAACATCAACCATTACAAGTACAACGAGAATGGAACCATAATGGTAGTCATCTATTTATTAATATTCAACAAAGGAGAATACAACCAGCATCCTGACGTCAAGTCCTCCTTTGGCTGGGTGCTCAGCTACACAAGTCTTGCAAAAGCTTGAAGGGGTGAGGGAAAAGCTCTCTCTCTCTTTCACAACAAGGTCTCCTTACTTAGGTAAAGCCTTATGGATACAAAGAAGTATTCTTACAACTCCAATCTTTTGATATCTTCCTTTCAGCACAAGTATTGCCACAAGAGTCAGAACTATCAGAACTAGAACTAGCTTGCTCAAGCCATGGGAACAAGCTTTTATAGAGGAAAAGGAAGAGATAAGGTCAATCCCCCACAATCATGGATTTGGCTTCATCACTTGGAAAATTCCATGGAATGGTGGCAAACTACTTTCCATCCAAGGAGATTCGAAGCCAAACCATCCTCACTCAACTTGGAATCAGTTTGGTGAATGAGTTGGACAGAACCTTCGGAGGTTTGAGTAGTTCAAAACTTTGCCCAAAATGGTTGGCGCGATTGCGACTCTGGGACAGAGCGCTAATGGCATTCCCTTTCATTAGGATTTTCCCCATTGGCGCGGGCATAACACAGGGCACCAACGCTAATGCAAAAAGGGCTGTTTTTAAGGGCAATGAGCAGGAGATGTCTTAAGGGCATATGAAACCTCATGTTTAGAGGTGAATAAGGCAAGTGGTTTCAAGTCTTGTCACTTCTCACAAGTCCCAGAATGGGTCCTCCAAGATGCGGGAGAGGGGTAACAGGGACGGTGACAAACGGTGACAAATTACTGTGTAACAGATTCCCCCTAAAGCATGAGGCTTGAGAGAGAGGGGTGAAGTGCTTTACAAGAACATGTGTGACTGAAACATTGCCGTCGGAGAACCTGCGAAAAGAAGTACAACTGATATCTCAAGTACATGATATATATGTGGTATGGGCGCAGCCATCCGTAACAGAGTATAAAACTGGATCCCAGGCATGGATGCAGCCATTCGATGAGGATCTATGAATGGACTCAGGTATGGTCGCAGTGATCCAATGAATGAGTCATGTAATGATTACAATAATCCACAAAATGCAACCCGGATCTAAATATGCACAATCCGGGGTCTTGCGCTCCAACTCGACCCGAACACAGTGCAAGTTCAAGCATGTGAATATAGGAGTCGAAGTCGAACATGCATGAACATCGTCTGATTACCAGTCAATGATGAAAACTGTTAACAGACGCGAGAGGTGCCACCAATAATGACGATGGTCCTCAAGGTACTATAGGTACAATCCACGGCGTGTGAATCAATGAGCCGATGGCGAACACCCGTAGAATCATCCGATCGGAGGCCAATGATGAAAACCTTGCGTCGAACACGAAGAACCTGCCATTGAGGCATGCAGGCCCCAAGGTACCTGAGGGGAGTCTCTAGGTCACCTTCCTGGATAATGAGCTGAAGTCGACAGGAAGTGATCTTGATCGAAGTTGGGCCATAAGGTTTCCCACATCATCGACACGAGACGGAAAGAGACAATATGTTTTGTGTGAGATATCAGAGGGAGGTTGAGTATTCTTGCAGAGGCCAACTTCTCTTGAACATATCGGCAACACAATGATGGATTTGACAGTATTTGAGGTCAAATGATCAGGGGTCATGATGACGAGATGATGAGCAGATGAATGGTCAAATAGGATAACCCAAACCCATGAAGGCAAATGTGAAATGAGATGAGATGTCCCCACCCAGACACGAATGCAGAAAGTGCCATGTTCAAGAGAGACATACTGCCGATGACGACGATTATGATTCCTTTATTCCCCCACCATTTTGGGCGAGTACCCCGGTTATTTTTGGATGACAAGCTGGACGGGGATAGCATAGTCTGACAAAGGAAGAACTTGACGTCTTTTCATGTTTAGAGAGTTTGAAAAGACAGCAAAAAGAAGACTCCAGGGGTGTCCTTTTTTGTGAAGTTGTGTCTCTCGAGCCCGAAAAAGTATAAAATGATGCTCGAAAGAACCGCCCGATCATTACGATCGAGGATTACTTTTCGTAAGTAGTGACATCGATCTGAAATAGTAAAAAAGCGACCGATATCACGTCGTTTTGTTTCCATTAACGAACCTGAAACGACAAGGGTCCGACAAAGTTTTCATTCTTTATACAGTCGGAAAAAGAGTTTAAAAACGACCGCCTCTTATTTACGTTTAACGAGTCAAAAGGAATAACTCGGCAATCTTTTCACGTTTAGTGAGTCAGAAAAGAGCTAAAAGATGATTCCATGGTGACTTCTTCGTGTATTTACCGAGTCCGAAAAAGTATATAATACAACTCGTTTCACCGTCGAAGCTGCGTAAAAGACCTGTCACTGCACAAGAAGTAAACGTAAAACCCATTTTCGACCAGAAATACATTAAAATAACCTTTTTAGACCAAAAAATGAGTTAAAAAGCTTATAAATAGGGTGAAAATGTAAAATTAAAAATTACTTTTACCATTTTACCTCTTGAAGAGTGAAAAGAGTCCATTTGGGAGGCAAACTTCGGGCGGCGATTACGACCAATCCGTGCAACCATTCGCGACCTCGTCAGTTCCAGGTAAGAGGCACTTCCCTTAGCTCCATTTTCATACCATTTTTAATTCATTTAGTTCCTAATTGGGCCCCAGCAAGGGGGAATTGCAAAATTAGGGCTTCGCCCCATTGGCGCGGGTATTCGGCTCGGACCTGCGCTAATGGGGTGAAAAACCCAAGGGAGCCACGCCATTAGCGCGACTGTTTTAAGAACAGTCGCGCTAACCGCGTGACGCAACTTTTTACATGATTTTTCTTGTTGAACTTAAAATTTTCCTGGATTAGAATTTATCCAATGTCCTAATAAAGGAAAATTTGTCCTTGTGGGTGCAGGAAACAGGTCAAAATGGTGGTAGTATGGAAAGAGCGAGAACATGACATTGTGGATGCCTCAGCCATTGAGGATGAAGGGTGCATGAACACCCTGAGGGATTGCAGCCTTAAGAAATTCTTCCTCACATCATACATGCGGGCGAAACCTGAGTTGTTGCAGTTTATCATCGATGCTTGGGACGTAGACGACCAAGTGTTTCGTCTGTGGAATCAGACCTTGGAGCTCAAGGTCTCTGACGTGTATTTCATCACGGGATTGTCGCGGAGAGGGGCGGTTCCTATTCTGACAGGTAGTAGACCTTCTGGGGAGAAGGTTGGTGAAGTGAAAGCTCGAGTGTGCCCAGAAGCACAATTCGGGCAGCGGAGTGCAAAGGTGTTGATCACTACCATCCAAGATTTGACTCTGAAAGCCATCCTCTTCACCATCACACGTGCAGCTGGGGTACAGGTGCCCCATGAGGCCAGCAAGAAGCACCTGATCCTAGCAACTGAATGCCTCAGTCCGACCGTTTTTAACTGGGCTGCAGCGGTGACTACTAACATTAAGAGGAATCTCACCAATTGCAAGCGAGCTGAGACGAAACAGTTTGCATACGGCTCCATCGTGGTATCGTTCTTCCTGGAACGAATACCACTCTTCCAGATTCAGAGAGATGTGGTGGCAGATCCATTGCCACAAGAGCCTAGAATGGCTCGTCGGGCAGCGCTGATGCCTAGAGGAGGAGGAGGCCAGGAGATGTCGTGGCATCCCGAATTCTTCATATGGCTCCGACGACAGATCATTGTGATCCAGGATTGGTCGTATGTAGGGACCAGTTTCATGGGAGACCCAGACCTTCCACTGCCAGAGGGGGAGGAATGGGATGATCCGGATTTAAATAGGAACGCAATAAAATACAGAGATAACCGTATACAAAAAGATGCAGCGGAAATAATACTTCATTTCATTAATGGAAAATACTGAAATATGCTTACAACTAGAAATGGAAATAAACCAACTAGGGCGATGGCAGCTTATCTCTGAGAAGAGATGTGTGGCTACATGCCTCTGAACTGTGTTACAATGAGGCTCGAAGGCCTATTTATTGTTGAGAAACAATGAAAAACCCTTAACATTCCAAAACCTAACCCTAGGAGATGAAACGCCAAACTGTGGGCCCCGTTTGGGGGTAAGTTGGTACATCAACTTCCCGGGGTCGTAACTTTAGCATATGATCTCCGTTTGACGCGTACAATAGCTCATTAGAAAGATCTATTCGACCACTATCATTGTTGGAACGGGAAACATCGGTGCATCACATGGACCCATGTTGCCCCTGGATTCCCCAAAAAACGTCGTTTAGGGCCTCAAAACGGCTCCGGAAGTTCAGGACCCGAAAAACTGCTAAAAATAGTAAGTTGTGCTATAATTAACGAAACTAAAAATGCTGAGAAAGAAAATGGTGGGGGTCCAGGTGGACTTGGCAGGTGGCCACCAATATCCACCTGGATCATTCCTCCCCCCTTAGGAAGCAATGGTCCCCATTGCGTTGATCTCCTCCATGAGATGAGGAAACTTCTGCTGAACCTGTTCCCTGGTGAACCACTTGCCCTGCTGAAGGAGTTGGCCTGCTTTGACAACTCGATACAGTTGGATATTATTTTGGCGAGTGTTTTTGATCTGTGTGTCCATGATC
>APFE031022874.1:15606-33349 GCA_000404065.3 Pinus taeda | reverse complement strand
GAGATCTTTACCAGCTGGAAAGACCAGGTAAGTAAAGAAATCCTCTGAGGGAAATTGTTGTGTGAACTTTTTTTATGTATCATACTTCTGTTAAAAGAGGTGCAGAAGGCATTTCTACAGTGAATAGCAGAGGAATCCAAGAGGAAAGATGGGTGTCCTCTCTTGTATATCTTTACAAATATATGAGATAGTAGTCTATGTAGAAGATTTCTTTTTTATTTTTGGAACTGGAAATAACTGCATGAGAAGTTTGTTGTTATCTGACCATAAACTATTTGTAGAATTCAAAAAATATAGTAGACTCGGGTTTAACAAGACACTGTTATTGTAGAGGATAAAAAACAATATAGTTAATTAACGGAATGACCATACAAGAGCTCTTTCTTTAAACATGCCAAAACACGAAAAATGTAGGTAAAAAATCTAGAGGGCAGATTCAAACCCTCGGAACACAATCAACGGAGAGACAACTATGATAGTTTTTAAAAAGAAAATCAGAGAGGCATGCAGACCCGCATATATCTCGAACCCAAAACCCAAACTGGTTCTTTTTCTACATGCATGTACCTATATTAACATTCGATAGTGAAGCAAATCATGATAAAAGTTAGAAAAAACATAACTAGAGCTTTGAGGAGCGAATTAAAAGCATAAGAGGTTAAGTAAATGTTGTACGCACAAGAGGAATAGTAGTAGTATAAGGGTTTAGACTTAAAAGCATATACCTTAGTCAAAAAGATCTATGAAACTTAAACCATCGATAACCGTGCTAGAGACTGCATACCCAGAAAACTCATAAAACACGCAGAATATACATAAAAGAATTTCTTTGGAATCGAAACTGTGCATTTAAATATATAGTAAACTTTAGAAATTTTATAATTTATGAGTCCTGAAGAGGTTTATATCATTATTTAGCATAAAGAGAAGCCTTAGGGTTCTGGCATATCTCGGTATGCATTTTAAAATTTATCATATACTCTGGTCCCAAAGATCCCATCAGAAACCGGAAAATATGAGAATGTGCTCAGCAAAAAAAAAAGAAACTGGAGCAAGCTACAGTGGGCTCAACCTAGAAATTACACCCTTAACAACTCTTATTTACAATGGATAAAATATACAGCGTATCAGCAAAATTAAAGAACAAGCCTGAGGGCATATCAAGTCTGACGGTGCGCCAGGATAACCAAGTCTATGGTTCTAAGAATTAACCGGGAATCAAACCCCATTAATCCTAGAAATAGCCACAGAGAAACCGTGACTGGCGTTATAGAATTCGCCACCAAATCTGATACGATAAAAGAAGTAGAAACCATAAAAACTTGAGTCAGATGGTTCTGAAATTGGAAGAACCCCTTCACCTCAACGACCCAGAATTTACAACTTACAATAGATCTAGAAATCAAAACCTTCAGGAGAAAATTTTAGGATGCTGACCTGATAGCCAACGCTGATGGGTACAACCTGGGGAGCATCGTTTCAGGACCTTTGGTGACATCTTGAGGCCAGTAACATATCCCCTCGACCAAAGGACAAAGGAAAATAGAGAACTGCTAGAAATTTGGAAACAAAAATTTAAAAATAACTAGAGAGAAAGGAAATTCGAGAACTTAAGATTCTGCAAATGATAAACCCTTACCAGAATGCATACAGCTACAAGAACCAGGTCAACTACAGCCTTGAGCTCAGAGCTATGCCCATAGATCTTCTGATCCATTTGGCGCGAAGGAGAAGAGGCAGAGCTGAAGAAAAACCTAGTGCAAATGGATAGAGAGTCTCCACACTGTCGGATAAGCAAGGGTGGAATACATCGAACCAAGCACAGCCCTCGGATGGGCATTGATTCATCCTCACCCTCGATGAAGGGGAAGCCCGAGGGGCACGAAGTCAGAGTGTACGCTGGCCCATACCCCATCACATGACAAAGCTGGTGAAAAATAAATACCAAGCCAGGTGTTAAGAGCAGACATCGCCGACAGTTGGATGGCAAAGGGGTGAGAGTACCTAGCGTTAATGCCATCGCCAAATATTCTACCAGAAAGTTTTTTCGTCAACCCAAAAACAAATTCTCTGATATTTCATGAATGGTGTATTTGATATTTAAGCATTATCTAAAGTTTAATATGTAAAATTTTATATGCAAGTTTGAGGTTAAACAAGGTTTGACATATATGTAAAAGAAAAGATTACAGGGTAAGATTATATGATGTAGGTAGGTACATGACAAGTGGTATCAGAGCCAAGTTAAAAAAAAAACTGTGGCCTCTGGGAAATACACAGATAAAGTGAATTCATTATATCTTTATTTTCAATTCTATTTTGTATTCAAAGAAAATAGTAATGCGTTAACCCTTCTTCTGTTTCTTTTCTTATGCTAAGAATAGGAAAACAGAAGACAACCAATATGAGAAGAGCAGACAGTGTTCCACATAGGTTTGTGGTGGCTCAGGGACCTGCAACAGGCCCTGAAAATAACCCAGAATTATGGGTACAACTTGGAGAGGAGGCTCGCAATATGAACCTTGCAATATTAGAGACAGTACAGGTGTTGAAAAATGAAATGGCCCGATTGCAGGAGGATAACGTGAGGTTAACCATGGAACAGGAAAGGATTATAAAGAGCCTATCTGATAAGCAGAATCGGCAACCACTGAATCCTAGCGCTGAGTAGCAAAGGGTGTTGGAGGAGAAAAATCACCACACATAACTAGAAGAGTCAGAAGGTAAGGAGGAAGAACGATCTAATAATGCTTCTAAGCAACAGATATCAAAAAGGCAATGAATAGAATTGCAAGGGGAGTTTCGTAAGATAAAACTGCCACACTTTGATGGAGAATTGGAGGAAGCAGTCGAGACTTGGTTGATTAATATGAAGAAATACTTCCAGCTATATGAATACGATCACAACCTCAAGGCACGGTTGGCCATTTTCCAATTACAGGGGAAAGCCACCCTGTGGTGGGAAGAAGTTAAGATTGTAAGAGGAGTAAGTGAGCAAAATATAACTTGGGAAAATTTTCAAAAATACTTTAAGGAAAGATACCTGACTAAACGTTTTTATGATGAAAAAGCAAGAGAATTCCATGACTTGCGATTGGGACAACAAACAATGGATGAGTTCATCACTCATTTTACTTCATTGCTCTGTTATGTGCCTTATATTCGAGAGGAAAAGGCTAAAGTACATAGGTTCGTCAGTACTTTACCTTTGACCATTTGGGAAAGAATTGAGTTTGACAACCCAAAGACGATGGATGAGGTAATACGTAAAGCCTGGATTTGTTACCAACAAAGTAAACAAAAGGGAGAAATCCTGGGTAAAAAGTGGGTTGATAAGAAAAGCAACAAATTGGTTGGAAATATTAAAGGAAATTGAGGTGGTGGTAACAAAGGATTTGCCAAGGGCAAAACAACAGAAATATATAGAAGAATCCACTCAAATTAAAGCCACCCATTGAGTCCAGAACCAGTGAACAACCTGGAAAAATAGATAATGAAGGGACAACAAGGCCTCTAGTGCAATGTTGGGGTTGTGGTGGGCCTCATTACGTAAAAAATTACCCTTAACAAAAGGGAACTGAACAAGTTTCCCATATCTATGAAGCATCTACAGTTGGTGATTTAGGACATAATTTACCAAAGGTTAATGTTAACCTGGAAGATTGTGAGGTGGAGTACCAGCCAACCATGGTGGAGTTTGAAGGTAAGATCTTAGACCTTGTTGTAACTATTTTAATTGATCCTGGAGCTACATTAAGTTATATTAGTCCTAAGGTTGTGGAGCATTGTAAATTGCAACCTGTTAAATTTATGGACCCTTGGCTAGTACAACTGGCAATAGGGGCAAAGAGACGAGTGCTTGCTAAGGTAATAACTGCCCTTTAAAGATAGCATGACAACCAGTGATGGCAGATTTAAACGTGCTTCCCCTTGGTTCGTATGATGTACTGATTGGTATGGACAGGTTAGGGAAACACTGGTCCATTATAAACTGTAAAACAAAGACTATCTGTTACAAAGATGAGCTTGTAGTAAAGTAAGAGATGCAAGGAATTAAGAGGCTAGTGCAGATTCGGCCAATAACCACCTCTCAGCTAGCAAAATGCATCACGAAAGGATGTCAGATTTATGCCATCCAAGTGGGTTATGCCAACTCAAAAAATAAAACAGCCACATTGGAAACATTCCTGTGATACAAGAATTTGCTGATGTGTTTTCGGAAGAGATTCCCAGACTGCCACCCAAGAGACATAGATTTTACCATCGAATTGGTGCCAGGAGCAGCCTCGGTGTCCCGGGCACCCTACAAAATGAACACACCAGAATTGACAGAGTTAAAAATGCAATTACAGGAGTTGTTAGACAAAAACTACATTCGCCTCAATGTGTCACCCTAGGGAGCCCTGGTGTTGTTCATTAATTGGAAAGACAGGACCCTTCACATGTGTATGGATTATCATCAATTGAATAAATTGACAATAAAAAATAAGTATCCTCTACCCCGTATTGATGAACTTTTTGATTAAGTAAAAGGAGAAATGGTATTATCCAAGAATGATTTGCGATCAGGGTATCACCAAATCAGGATTAAAGAAGAAGACATAGCTAAAACTGCTTTTAGAACATGATATGGTCATTATGAGTTTGTGGTGTTACCCTTTAGGTTAACCAATGCCCCCGCAACCTTTATGTGTTTAATGAACATCATATTTCATCAATATTTGGATACGTTTGTGCTAATGTTTATTGATGATATACTAATATATTCACGAACTATGGAGGAGCATAAGGAGCGCCTCAGAATGGTACCGCAAACCCTCAGAGAACTCCAATTATATGCCAAGTTTAGCAAGTGTGATTTCTTTAAGGAACAAATACAATATTTGGGGCATATAATCACTAAAGAAGGGATCGAAGTGGATCCCGAAAAGATAAGGACCATAATGGAATGGCCGGTACCAAAGGATGTGGTAGACATCAGATCCTTCATGGGACTAGCAGGTTATTACAGACGGTTTGTAGAAGGATTTTCAAGAGTAGCTTATCCTATCACTTCCTTACAGAAAAAAGGAATAACCTTTAGATGGACCCCAGAATGCCAAAAAAGTTTTGAGCAACTTAAGCATCTACTCACCACTGCACTGATTCTAAGCATAGCTGATCCTAGTAAAGATTATGTGGTGTGCACGGATGCAAGTAAGGAACGGGTAGGAGGTGTGTTAATGCAAGAAGGGAAGGTAATTGCTTACAAGTCAAGAAAATTAAAAGAGCATGAGCAGAAATATTCCACTTATGATCTGGAATTGGCAGTCATCATTCATGCTTTAAAAATGTGGCGACATTATCTTATGGGAAGAAATTTTTTATTATTAACAGACCACCATAGTCTGACCAATTATTTTAGCCAGCCCACCTTAAATGCTAGGCAAGCACGATGGGTGGATTTCTTAAGTGGTTTTGATTTCAAGATCAAGCATTTGAAAGGGAAAGAGAACCAGGTGGCGAACGCTTTAAGTCAAAAATTACAATGTCTATATGAGATTTCTTGCAGCGAAGGGAAAAGACCCTTTGAAGAAATGATTAAAAAGGCAGCAGAACAAGATACCACATATCAACAAATAAAACATCAAGTTCAACACTCAACCAACAAGGAAAAACAATAAGGTTATGCTTTGGATGCTACTGGAATGTTGTATTACAAGAAAAGGCTATATGTGCCCAATCAGAATAGCATTAAAAACTTGATTTTGGATGAATTTCATAAAAGTCACTACGCTAGACACCCAGGATATCAGAAAATGATCATTGCACTCCAAAAGGAATATTATTGGCTGGGTATGAAGAAAGATGTGGCTGAGTACTTGGCACGTTGTCTGGAGTGCCAACAAATTAAAGCAAAACACCAACACCCTGCGGGGTTATTACAACCATTACCCATTCCAGAATGGAAGTGGGAAACCATCTCTACGGACTTCATAATGGGTTTTCCCAAGTCAAAGAAAAATAACGACTCCATCATGGTGGTGGCGGATAAGTTAAATAAATCAGTAGATTTTATACCTGTGCAATCTACTTATAGTGCTGTGCAGATCACCCATATTTTTATGCAGAATATATTTAGGCTGCATGGGTTACTAAAAACAATAATTTCAGACCATGATGTAAAATTTACATCGGTCTTTTGGAAAACATTGTTTGGAGAATTTGGAACTCAGCTAAATTTCAGTACAGCTTATCACCCTCAAACTGACAGACAAATAGAATAGGTGATCCAGCTGGTGGAAGACATGTTAAGAGCATATGTAATGTAGCAACCAACCAATGGGAAGATTACCTACACTTGGTTGAGTTCGTGTACAATAATGGCTATCATACATCATTGAAAATGAGCCCATTTGAAGTATTATCTGGGAGGAAGTGTCGCACACTCTCAAGCTAGGGTGGACCAGAAGACAGATTGATGTTAGGACCCGTAATGATGAAGGAAATGGTTAAGAAGGTACAATCCAATCTAAAGGCAGCTCAGGATAGGCAAAAGAGCTTTGCTGACCAGAAAAGGAAGTTTAAGGAATATCAAGTTGGTGATCATGTGTATGTGAGAATTCGAGCTAAAATGAGCACATTACAATGGAGCGGGTGTGCTAAGTTAGCACCCCAATTTTGTGGACCTTTTTAGGTCTTAGTAAGAATTGGGCCGATATCATACCAGCTCACTTTACCGAGTCATATATGGGTCCACAACGTCTTCCATGTTTCTGTGTTAAAAACATATGTTTATGATCCTAAGCATGTAATTAGCTGGCATGATATACAGGTAAGAAATAGCTCCGATAGATCAATCTAAATGAGTTCAAAAAAAAAAAAAACTGATTTAAGATGATGCATGTTTCAGGTCAACCTGGAAGCAGAAATCTTGGTCGAGCCGCTGAACATCCTCGACCGGAGAGAATTAATGCTGCAGAAATGAGATATTACCCAAGTTAAAGTGCAGTGGTAGCACTTTGGGCCTGATGAGGCCACCTAGGAAGATGAAGAGCTCATGAAAAAAGCTTATCTAGGGCTGTTCATGGCCAAAAGACATCGGGATGATGTCCAATTTTAGGAGGGGGAGATGTAATGCCCCGGGAAAAATGTAAATATTTGGTTTTACTGTGGTAAAATACAAATTGAATCTGATATTATTATCTGTTTGAAATTTAATAATATTTGTTTTTATTATGAAAGATAAGAAATGTTTTTCTTTTAAGAGCTGCTAACTTCTCAAGGAGGAAGTTTTCTTCTGGGAAAAGACAGTTGTTGTGATTGCAACCCTAACTACCTCCCCTAACTGAAAGAGTTTCCAAAGAAAAGGAGGGGAGGTGAGGAAAATCTGCATTGTAGGGATAGGCAAAGGAAAAGAAAAGAGGCTAAGTATGGTGATGATCAGATATCCATGCATAATGTGCAAGTAACTTGTGGAAGACTGTCGTCTAGCAAGTAAGCTAGGGGGGAGATTTTGGTCCTAAAAGATGAATCTCATGGTCGGGCAGTTGAGAGGCAGAAGGAGTCCCAGGCTCGGGTGAACCTTCAAGGAGATCTTTACCAGTTGGAAAGACCAGGTAAGTAAAGAAAACCTCTGAGGGAAACTGCTCTGTGAACTTTTTTTTATGTATCATACTTCTGTTAAAAGAGGTGTGGAAGGCTTTTCTACAATGAATCCGAGAGGAAAGATAGGTGTCCTCTCTTGTATATCTTTACAAATATATGAGATAGTAGTCTATGTAGAAGTTTTCTTTTTTATTTTTGGAACTGGAAAGAACTGCATGAGAAGTATGTTGTTATCTGACCATAAACTATTTGTAGAATTCAAAAAATATAGCAGACTCAGGTTTAACAAGACACTGTTCTTGTAGAGGATAAGAAACAATATAGTTAATTAATGGAATGACCATACGAAAGCTCTTTCTTTAAACATGCCAAAACATGAAAAATGCAGGAAAAAAATCTAGAGGGAAAATTCAAACCCTCGGAACATAATCAGCAGAGAGACAGCTATGATAGTTTTTAAAAAAAAATGAGAGAGGCATGGAAACCCGCATATATCTCGAACCCAAAACCCAAACTGTTTCTTTTTCTACATGCATGTAGCTATATTAACATTTGATAGTGAATCAAATCATGATAAAAGTTAGAAAAACCATAACCAGAGCTCTAAGGAGCGGATTAAAAGCATGAGAGGTTAAGTAAATGTTGTACGCACAAGAGGAATAGCAGTACCATAAGGGTTTAGACTTAAAAGCATATACCTTAGTCAACAAGATCTATTAAACTTAAACCATCGATAACTGTGCTAGAGATTACGTACCCAGAAAACTCATAAAACACACAGAATATACATAAAAGCATTTCTTTGGAATCAAAACTGTGCATTTAAATATATAGTAAACTTTAGAAATTTTATAATTTAAGAGTCCTGAAGAGGTTTAGATCATTATTTAGCATAAAGAGAAGCCTTAGGGTTCTGGCATATCTCAGCATGCATTTTAAAATTTATCATATACTCTGGTCCCAAAGACCCTATCAGAAACCGAAAAATACAAGAATGTACTCAGCAAAAAAAAGAAAGAAACTGGAGTAAGCTACAGTGGGTTCAACCCAGAAATTACACCCTTAACAACTCTTATTTACAATGGATAAAATATAAAACGTATCAACAAAATTAAAGAACAAGCCCAAGGGCATATCAAGTCTGACGGTGCGCTAGGATAACCAAGTCTATGGTTCTAATAATTAACCGGGAATCAAACCCCATTAATCCTAGAAAGAGCCGAAGAGAAACCCTGACTGGCGTTATAGAATTCGCCACCAAATATGATATAATAAAAGAAGTAGAAACCATAAAAACTTGGGTTGGATGGTTCTCAAATTGGAAGAACCCCTTCACCTCAATGACCCAGAATTTACAACTTACAACAGATCTAGAAATCGAAACCTTCAGGAGAAAATTCTAGGATTCTTACCTGATAGCCAGTGCTGAAGGGTAGAACCTGGGGAGCATCATTTTAGGACATTCGGTGACATATTGAGGCTAGTAACATATCCCCTCGACGAAAGGAGAAAGGAAAACAGTTAACTATTAGAAATTTGGAAACAAAAATATAAAGATAACTAGAGAGAAAGGAAATTCGAGAACTTAAGATTCTACAAATGATAAACCCTTACCAGAACACGTACAGCTGCAAGAACTAGGTCGACTACAACCTTGAGCTCAGAGGTATGCCCATAAAACTTCTGACCCATTCAGCACAAAGGAGAAGAGGTGGAGATGAAGCAAAACCCAGTGCAAATGGATAGAGAGTTTCCACACTGTCGGATAAACAAGGGTGGAATACATCGAACCAAGAATAGCCCTCAGATGGGCGTTGATTCATCCTCACCGTCGATGAAGGGAGAAGCCTGAGGGGCACGAAGTCAGAGTGTATGCTGGCCCATACCCCATCACGTGACAAAGCCAATGAAAAATAAATACCAAGCCAGGTGTTAAGAGCAAATAGCGCTGGCACCTGGATGGCAAAGGGGTGAGAGTACCCAGCATTAATGCCATTGCCAAATCTTCTACGGGAAAGTTTTTCTGTCAACCCAAAAACAAATTCTCTGATATTTCATGAATGGTGTATTTGATATTTAAACGTTATCTAAAGTTTAATATGTAAAATTTAATATGCAAGTTTGGGGTTAAACAAGGTTTGACATATATGTAGAAAAAAAGATTACAGGGTAAGATTATATGATGTAGGTAGGTACATGACAAACATCTACTAACTATATAAAAAAAAATTAATTGTTAAAACTTATTTAAAAAATAATATATATATATATATATATATATATATATATATATATATATATATATATATATATATATATATATATTTGTATATGGTAAAATAAAAATAGCAGTGATTACTTTCTCTTAAAGAGCGTTTTCTTTTTTTAATATTAAAATATTGGATTTAGTTTTTATAAATGTAAATAATCTCATGACTCACATATTTTTATTTGATAAATTATAAATATTTGTAATTAATTTATTATTTTATTTTGGCGTTGAAAAATGAGTTAAAAATATTATCAATTATGTTTGAGATAATTATTTACAATTAAATTAGTTTTTTAATTGTAATTATAATTGATGTAAATGCATACTTGTTTTGAAAGAGAGTTTAAATATTTATGATGATGATAATAACTATTTTCTATTAAGACTAAAATTAAAAGAAGGTTAGTAGTGTGCTAAATATTTTGAAAATTAATTGTCACAGAAGAAAAAAAAATCATCTTTGTCACATAGGTAACAACTCTTTTAACCTATGGAGATTTTGGAATTAACCAACACCTAGTGTGACAATGGAGCTTATGATAATTAGTTCTTATTTTAGTGATTCTTACTTTCTTCTTTAGACTAGCTAACGCACATAATTATTTTTTATTTTCTAGATTTGGGTTGATCACCTCCTTATAATATCTTAGTTTTTTTTTTTTTTTTTGCTATCTAACTCATTTTCACTCCACAATTTATCCTTAAATTTTGATGTAATAATATTTTTAACAGTATCTTTGTATGCATAATGATCTCCTCTTTGTTCCCCGATGGTGTATCCAAGATTAGGCATCTGTATCCTTGCTTGAGTTAAACGTGGTGGTTTTGGCTAGAGTTAGAATCAATTTTTGGGAATGTCTTTTCTTTCATGTTGTTTTTCTTCTTCTTATACGTAACATAGCTTGTCATAACTAAGACTTAACTCAAATAGGAGGATATGATAGGGTGCATTTTCTTTAATTTTCAGATTTTATGTTATAAATTGTTTTTGGATGTATTCTACCTTCCTCCATGACTCTTTGGAGATATCCATGCGTCTCAAATATGAGTTTTGTTTTATCTCATATGCAAAGATTTGATGGCTTACAATTATTTTTAAGGCTATAATAAGTTTTCCATCTGCCATTCATCCTTTTCTCAATGTTATAATTCCAACATAGCATGTGATGGATATTGATTCCCAAATATCTGTATGAAGGAACTTCATCCAATTTGTTGTTGTCATATATGAAAGTATAATATGTGACCTGTTTGTATTTTATTATCTATTTTTTTCATTATTAATAGTCATACACATTTTGACATAAAAACACTGAAGGATTCCTAGTTTATTTTCAAGATCATAAGGACATTCATCATTTTCTCAATGTTATAATTCCAACATAGCATGTGATGGATATTGATTCCCAAATATCTATATGAAGGAACTTCATCCAAGTTGTTGTTGTGATATATGAAAGTATAATATGAGACCAGTTTGTATTTTATTATCTATTTTTTTTCATTATTAATAGTCATACACATTTTGACATAAAAATACTAAAGTATTCCTAGTTTATTTTCAAGATCATAAGGACTCCTAGAAAAAATAATAATATCATCAACCTAAAGAAAAAGATTTATGACTATATTTGTGAGGATGGGGTGAGCATGGGGGCAACACAAACTGCCTTTTCCATTGAAAAATCTTCTAAATTATCAACATATATTCCAAAAAGGGTATGGGACAAGGGACACAGATGCAGGAAAAATCGACTTTTCCTACAAGCTCCACTTCTGTGTCATAAAGACTTTTATAGAATCTGGAATATTTAAGGATTGTGGCCATTCTCTCATTTCTGATAGGCTGAAAATAAGTAGAATTAAGAAATGCAATAGCTTTTCTAAATCTTAGAATCACTCCATAAATCATATTTTCCTCAATCCTAAAATCACTCCATAAATCAGCCATAAATCATATTTTCATAAATTCTAAAATGACTCAATCTATCCGTAGAATCTCTCAATGTGATCCTCTCCACAAACCTCTCTACATGATATTATCCATAAAGATCTCTACATGATATTCTACATAAATCTCTCAACAAATTCATAAGATTTCTCAGAGAAGTGATTTTTCAAGCTTTCAATCCTTTACAAAATAGATACTAGTATAACGACATTAAAAATATTAATGTGGTTGATGTAACCAAAGGCTTCATTTGTATTTGCCATTGATAAATATATAACAAAGAAAACAATTGCAACAAAAATATTATTATTAACTATTGTAACAAAAATATTATTATTAACTTTGATTTTACTTAACCCTTAAGAATCCTAGGTCATGATAAAAAAATACAAGTGTTGAAGAGTTTCTATCATTTACAACTAAGATATAAGACATTTTTTCTAAAATTAGGGATGCTTTGAAAATCCCTAGGAAATTGGTGGGTGGGAAGACATGTGGCACACACCTATTTTTTAAATTTATTAAAAGGAAATGTAACCTAACAAACTTTGTAACACACTACAGTCCTCGATAAGAATTCAAACAAAACATATGTTGAGCATATTCCCTTGAGAACCAATCTAGGCCATAAATTAAAGAAAATGAAAAAAAGTCAACATATCCTCAGCCATCTTAAGTTTAAATAGGAATCCTTTGACAATTATCCCACCTTTTTGAAACGTGCGTCTTCTAGAACTTGTTCTTGTTAATTTTTAAGAAGATGGATTGATGCTCCTGCATTGGACTCCCAAGGTAAAAATATTTATGACCTCGTGGTCATATGGTTTCTATTCTTCTTGTAATAGCTTCCACTCGTGAGTTTGGGCTTTTGGCATCTTCCTACACCTTCCTACACGATACCTCTCCAAACTTTCTCTTGAGTTTGGGCTTTTGGCATCTTCCTGGTTCTCTTCTTTGGAACCCTTCAAGCACTCCTTTCTCTAAGCTGTTGAAAATATTCTCACCTTCCTATGTTGTCATCGGTAGAAAGAAAACAAATCTCTTACCAGTTCTTCAATAAACTTGTACCTTCATCTACTGCTTCCCCTCCACACTACACACAAGAGTCTTCTACACTATGATACCACGTAATGTAGGAAAATTTGACTTTTCCTACAAGCTCCACTTCTAAGTCATAAATACTTTTTATATAATTTGGAATCTCTATGGATTCTACCCAAATTCAAGATTGATCTAGCTAGAATTCCAAATGGAACTGTACCCAACTCTGTTATTCAATTGTATTTAAATAACACACCCATTCAAAGACTCCATTTCACATTAATTTTAGATTTCACACATAAACTAGAAACCTTCAAGCTATCATGCATGTTCATAATTCATACACAGAAAGTATGAAACTCTATTTCATTAATCAAGATATGTACATACCAAATACTCAAAAACATATGTTTCTCTCTATGAGCACGATTTCACATTCATTTGGCCATTCTATCATTGCCTGTAGGCTTACAATAAGTAGAATTATGAAATGCAATAAATTGTCAAAATCCTAAAAGCACTACATAAATCACCCATAAGTCATTCCATAAATCATATTTTCCTAAATCCTAAATTCACTTCATAATCACTCCATGAATCATATTTTCCTAAATTCTAAAATCACTCAATTTATCACTACAATCTCTCAACATGATCCTCTCCACAAAGCTCTCTACATGATCTTCTCCACAAAGAACTCTACATGATCTTCTCCATAAATCTCAACAAATTCCTAATATTTCACACATATTTGAAAATTTCAAGCTTTTAATCCTTTACAAAATAGATAGTGTCCTACCTTTTTGGAATTTGCGCTTTCTAGAACCGGTTCTTGATTTTTCAGGGGCTGGGTTGATGCTACTACAACAAACACCCTTGCTTGACTTCGATATTATAGTTAATTTCTTCTAACAAACCTTTAATGGTCCTAAGCTTGGCAATAATTTTCTCTTTGAATTGAAATATTAGTTTTGCGTTGATGGAAATAGAGAAGGGTAAGAAAATAGAGTTACAATTAGAAATTCCTAAACATAAATGGAAAAATTGATATGGTCAAAGGATTGAATCTACCTCCAGTTTCCCTCATTTCAAAGGCATAATTTTTGAAGAAGATGAAAAGAAGTCTAGAGCCACCCCATTAATATTAGAAGAAGAAACTAGTTTAGCTAATATAGAGAATAAAATCCAAGCTATTTCTAATATTTCAATTCAATCTCGTGGTTACTTTTTGTTGGAAATAATACTGAGAGGGGGGGTGAATCAGTATTATCAAGTCAAATATTCCTTTTTCAAAACAAATTGTATACGCTACTTCAGTTAGTTAAACCTGCGTATATACGCAATTCTACAGAAGGAAACCCGCGTATACAAAGCAGACTTTTAATTTTCTTTATCTTTCTGATGATGATTGTTAATTTGTGATGCATAATCAAATAACCAGTAACCAGAGACAGTAAAACAGAGCAGAAAGACAATCACACACAAGAACACAAGATATAAGGTGGAAACCCAATGTGGGTGAAAACCACCTGCTGCAATTGTCCTCTATCTTTTCTTTAATTAGAAACTTCTTTTACAATGTACTTGGTGCAATCCTTTTACCAGTACGTAGGCTGCAACCTGCAGAGAGCTACAACTCTCTCTCGTTCTCCAGCTTCTCTTGGAAGGAGCTACAACCCCCTTTAGCTCTTGTACTAGCCAAGAGTAATAGTACATAGGTGCTGGCCTACGAAGGCTACAACCTTCTCTTTCTTCCAGGGACCACGTTTCATTAAATTTTCAGACTGGATCCATGAACATCAATCAATCATCAAGAATTTCTCCATCAACCAATCTCCTTTTCACCAATTAGATCTGAATCAAGTAGATACTTCTCTGACAGTTGTACCCAAAACACAGTACCAGAAACCACACACCAGAAAACAGAACCCAAAACACAACAGTAATAGATAGAGACAGCTAGATCATAGCTTAGAGTAAATATGCTATTTCAACAGCCTGAAACTAGCATGCATACTCTTCTCCGTATGGAACAACCTGCGTATACGCGTCTTGACTTTACTGAACCTACGTGTATACGCACCTTTGCTTCACTGAACCTGTGTAAAGATATTTAAAGGATAATTCACTCTTTCAGATATTCAATCACTAATTAACCCATATTATCAGACTTATAGATCAAGCAAGCGCCACATCTAGCAGATCAAAATCATACAAAGATACTATCATTCAAGCTTAGAGATTATGACCCATGAATAGAACTTATCCCTTTTGCACTAAGGTTCCTCCTTCATTCAGATCCAGATCTGCATCATAACCCAATTACCAATATACCAGTTCTAGCCCTTTATCAGATATTAAATAATAATTCAGATGATCATTTGCCACAAGATCTCCTTCCTCTTTTATAGTCTTAGGCCTTCCACAATACCATGGTCCAAAACCGTAACATTTCAATACCATGAACCCAAAAACTAGGGATCAACACATCTGACGAGATGCCATGGTCCAAAACAACAGGTTCAAATCCAAAGAACTAACCACCATGGACCAAAAGTAAGTTCCCCAACATATACGCGCTTTTGTAACGTATAACCCGCGTGTATACGCGTCTTAGTCTAGATGAACCTGCGTATATGACTTTTTCTTCTTTCTAGGTGCCTGAACTGAGATCTATCATCAAGTTGAGTTGCCATCAAGGACAACACCTGTGCCGTAGCTCCAAACCTGTGCCATAATGCCAACATGGCAACACCAAGATCCTCAAGATCATTCTCCCCCTTTGTCATCAAGGGCAAAGGGTTGTGCTCCCCCTGAGTAAATGCTGAAATCTCTGTCCTGCTGTGCTGACCATGCTCCCCCTGATTGTAGTCAAGATCTGCAAAAAGATGTTCTTCAAGAAGAACCAAGACTTATGCATCATAAGAGACCTTCCTATCACCAAAATATTCACTACATACATCCATCACCCAACCAAGTGGGAATACATCAGAAATTTACATATGATGACCAAATACATTATATCTTCAACCCAGGCATAGTGGGGAAACCAATATAGGCCATTACATGACGTTGACACCATATAAGAAAAAGATACATTACATAGAGACGAATTATTTAAGACAAGACTTATGAAGGTCACCAACAACTAATAGCAGCAGCAACTGTCAATCACCATTCAGATCAGCAACCAAAATTTCCTTCTGTTCTCCCTCTGCCTCTGTTCTACCTGAAACCAACAACAGCTTGTAACCAAAAACTTCTAAGATAATGCCAACAATACATTAATAGATGATTATCTGCTCCCCCTGAACCTCTGCCGGATGGTCTCTATCAGACTCGTATCAGACAATTTTCAAACAGACCTTGTTACTTCTGATGTCCATCAATCCTCCATATACGCGACTTTCTCCGCATCAACCAGCGTATGTACGCGGACCCTTCACATGCAACTCGCGTACAACCATTTTTCTCTAAAACTGAAAAGGTTTAACAGCAAGATGATACATCAACTACTCCCAGCTTCTGTTTGAGATATTCAAAAGTTTCCCTGGGCAGTGGTTTGCTAAGAATATCAGCAACTTGTTCCTTAGAAGGAACATACTCCAATTTGACCTTTTGTTCCAACACTTGTTCCTGGAGAAAGTGATACTTGATCGGTATGTACTTGGTCTTTGAATGCATGACTGGGTTTTTTGAAATTCTGATTGCACTTGTATTATCACATAAGATGGAAATAGGTGGTGTACAAGTGATTTGAAAATCCTGCAAGGTCTACATCATCCAAAGGAGTTGAGTGCTGCAGGATGCAGCAGCCACATATTCCGCTTCAACTATAGATAAGGCAATCGAACTCTGTTTCTTGCTGAACCAAGATACTAATCTGGAACCCATAAAGAATGCACCACCACTTGTGCTCTTCCTGTCATCCATGCTTCCGACCCAATCTGCATCTGTATACACATAAAGTGTGAGATTTGTATCTCTAGGATACCATAAGCCATAGTTTTGAGTTCCTTGAAGGTACTTAAAGATTCTCTTCACTGCCTGAAGATGAGTTTCCCTTGGATTAGCCTGAAATCTTCCAACTATTCCCACTGCATGCATGATGTCTGGTCGGGTACCTGTCAAATAAAGTAGACTTCCAATCATAGATCTATAGGTTGGCTGATGTACTGCTGCTGATTCATCATTTGCACTAAGACTGCATCCTGTAACCATGGGGGTACATACTGGTTTTGCATCTTCCATGCCATACTTCTTCAGAATCTGCTTGAGGTACTTGGTTTGAGACAAGAAGATACCGCCTTCATTCTGTTGGATTTCCAATCCAAGAAAGTATGTCAGTTCTCCAAGCAAAGACGTTTCGAATTCTTTTTGCATCACCAAGGCAAAGCTTTGACTCATATCTTCTTCATTGCTACCAAAGATAATGTCATCTACATACACAACAAGTATTAGCAATTTGTTATTTCTATATTGATATAAAGATTGCTATCTGCTGATCCTTTTGAAAAGCCTTTTTGATGAAGATACTTGTCCAAATGATAGTACCAAGCCCTTGGAGCCTGTTTAAGACCATAGTGAGCCTTTTTTAGTCTGCATACAAGATTTGGATCATTCCCAAGGATGAAACCATCTGGTTGCTCAATGTACACTTCTTCTTCTAAGTCCCCATTCAGAAAGGCTGATTTCACGTCCATTTGGAAGACTTTGAACTTTTGAAAACTTGAGAGAGCAAGGAACATTCAGATGGCCTCAAGTCTAGCAACAGGAGCAAAAGTTTCTTCAAAGTCTATTCCTTCTTGTTGAGCATACCCTTTACAAACAAGTCTGGCCTTGTTTCTAATAACATCGCCATTTTCATTCAACTTGTTCTTGAAGATCCATTT
>APFE031022874.1:0-13508 GCA_000404065.3 Pinus taeda | reverse complement strand
GAACATTCAATTTCATTTTCAAGGGCGGAAAAGTTTTTATAGGTCCTCTTCGTGATTGCAGGCATACTTCTTTGTTTTTGAGCTTCTCTAGTCATGATTGTCTTATAGGCAACACATTGAGCTGCTTTGTGACCAAAGTTATGGCAAGAGAAACATTGGCCATTGAAGAAATTCCTGTGACTATCATCTAACCGATTGTAGTTTCTACTGCCATCCATTCTCGAAGAGAATTGGGAAGATTTTACCTGTGGCTGGTTGTAATTTCTGTTTGTTCTTAAGGTAGCATGCCCCCGATTTTCTTGATAGTCTTTGTTCGTCCTTGAGGATGACTGTCCCTGATTCACCCGATGATTTCTATTAGGCCTTTAATCACTCCTTCTTGCTGCATCAAGATAACTTTTGGAGGTGGAGGCTTGAGATGCTTCTCCATTATACCCCAGACCTGTCTTGATTAAAGGGGAACGCTGTACACTAATAATCTCATCCAGAGTTTCAGATCCTTTAACAAATTTAAGATTAAGGGCCTTTGTTTTCTCAATTTATTTTCTAAGACAAACAATTTCACATTCTAACTTCTCCAGATATTTTTCTTTTTCATCAAGTTGAAATTGCAGAGTATCAATGATCATATTCTTTTCTTCTAAACATCTTTTGAGTCTAGAAATCTCTTCATAAAAGCCATCTACATCTATAGCATCCATGTAATCATCATCTTCAAAATCCATTAGAAGTTTATAGTGATTACCTCGTTCATCTTCATCGCTATTTCAGAGTCCATCACTATCTTCATGAGTGTAATAGCTTTTCTTATTTGCATTATGTTTCTTGTTCCATCTAACAAGTACTTTCCCCTTGTCAATCTTTTCCTTGTGAGGACATTTGGCAGCATAGTGACCTACTCTTCCACAAGAAAAACATTTGAATGGTAACTTACCTCGAAATCGTCCAGTGCCCCATTCAAGATTTTTGACAAAATTCGATTCTTCTTCTGCTTCTGATATGCGTCCAGACTCATAGTAGTCTCCTTTGCCAGAAGCCTTGAAGGCATCTTCTCTCCTATCTGATGGTCCTCCTTTCCTCATTTCATAAGCAGTTAGAATTCCATGCAACTGTGACATTTTAAGGTTTTGAAGATTCTCCTTTTCTTCTATTGCAGAAACTTTAGATTCAAACCTAGGGGACAAAGATCTTAGAACTTTTTCAACCACAACAACCTCTTTTACTTCTTCACCCAATTTTTTCATACAATCAATAATCTCATCTACACGAAGAAAATAGTTAGCCACACTTTCATCATTGTACATTCTGAGAATTTCATACTGAATTATGAGGGTTTGAAGTTTTGCTCATTTTACCTGATCATCTCCTTCATAGCTCAAAACAATCTTGTCCCATATTTCCTTAGCGGATTTATACTGCATGACTTTGACTAATTTAGACTGTGATAGACATCCCAATAGAGTATTGACCGCCTTTGCATTCGTTTCATATTTCTTCTTCTCAGTCGGATCTGTGGGAGTCAATGATGGAAAAGTATACCCTGTATCTATGATATCCCAGACTTCAGTACCCAAAGATTGAAGATAGGCAGTAACTCTAACCTTCCATTATACGAAGTTTGTTCCATCAAAAACCGGTGGTCTGATCAATGCTTCCTTCTCGTAGTTGCTCATGATGAAAGATCTTCCTTCAAGCGATCAAGCTTCTTTAGAAGGACCTGCTCTGATACCTATTGTTGGAAATAATACTGAGAGGGGGGGTGAATCAATATTATCAAGTCAAATATTCCTTTTTCAAAACAAATTGTATACGCTACTTCAGTTAGTTAAACCTGCGTATATACACAATTCTACAGAAGGAAACCCGCATATACAAAGCAAACTTTTAATTTTCTTTATCTTTCTGATGATGATTGTTAATCTATGATGTAGAATCAAATAACCAGTAACCAGAGACAGTAAAACAGAGCAGAAAGACAATCACACACAACAACACAAGATGTAAGGTGGAAACCCAATGTGGCTTAAAACCGCCTGCTGTAATTCGTCTCGATCTTTCTTTAATTAGAAACTTCTTTTACAATGTATACGTGCAGTCCTTTACTAGTACGTAGGCTACAACCTGCAGAGAGCTACAACTCTCTCTCGTTCTCCAGCTTCTCCTCGAAGGGAGCTACAATCCCCTTTAGCTCTTGTACTAGCCAAGATACTAGTACGTAGGTGCTGGCCTACTGAAGGGTACAACCTTCTCTTTCTTCCAGGGACCACGTTTCATAAATTTTTAGACTGGATCCATGAACATCAATCAATCATCAAGAATTTCTCCATCAACCAATCTCCTTTTCACCAATTAGATCTGAATCAAGTAGATACTTCTCTGCCAGTTGTACCCAAAACATAGTACCAGAAACCACACACCAGAAAACAGAACCCAGAACACAACAGTAATAGACAGAGGCAGCTAGATCACAGCTTAGAGTAAATACGCTATTTCAACAGCCTGAAACTAGTGTGCATACGCTTCTACGTATGGAACAACCTGCGTATACGTGTCTTGACTTTACTGAACCTGCGTGTATAAGCACCTTCGCTTCACTGAACCTGCGTACAGATCTTTAAAGGATAATTCACTCTTTCAGATATTCAATCACTAATTAACCCAGATTATCAGACTTATAGATCAAGCAAGTGCCATATCTAGCAGATCAAAATCATACAAAGATACTATCATTCAAGCTTAGAGATTATGACTCATGAATAGAACTTATCCCTTTTGCGCTAAGGTTCCTCCTTCATTCAGATCCAGATCTGCATCATAACCCAATTACCAATATACCAGTTCTAGCCCTTTATCAGATATTCAATAATAATTCAGATGATCATTTGCCACACGATCTCCTTCCTCTTTTATAGTCTTAGGCCTTCCACAATACCATGGTCCAAAACCATAACATTTCAATACCATGAACCCAAAAACTAGGGATCAACACATCTGACGAGACGCCATGGTTCAAAACAACAGGTTCAAATCCCAAGAACTAACCACCATGGACCAAAAGTAAGTTCCCCAACATATACGCGCTTTTGTAACGTATATACGCGCTTTTGTAACGTATAACCCGCGTGTATACGCGTTTTAGTCTAGATGAACATGCATATATGACTTTTTCTTCTTTCTGGGCGCCTGAACTGAGATCTGTCATCAAGTTGAGTTGCCATCAAGGACAACACCTGTGCCATAGCTCCAAACCTATGCCATAATGCCAACACTTTTGTCATAATAATACTATGTATCTCGCCATTCTACATACACATAACTAGAATCTCTTGTTTTAACAAATCATTCAAACCAGAAAATGGAACATCAAACCATCAAATGGAAAAACCTCTCTTTTCTTGAACAATGGATCATTGATGTTCCAATAAATCCGAAATAGAAAGCCATCACATATGATCATATTCAAGAATTTGGTTCTTATGCTCTTATTTGTTTCCCATTCCCCCCTACATCCCTGTACTCATCCCTCTTTATTAACATTGGCTCAATATTTGGGTCATGTCCCCTATTTTACCGAATTCCATAAATGCTTTCAACTTATCTCTCTTTAGATTTTGCTAGCCCAACATGGTGATAATTCCTTGCAATTGGAACATCAAAACCACTATCCTCGCATAAATCAATCCCCTTTCACAATTTCAAAAGGTCCATGCCCTCATGCATATTATGTTGACATTAAAGTCTTTCATGATGACCATATAATAATGATGCACTCTATCCCTGAACTTGAGACTGAAGATCCAAGATTCAATGGAATCTTTAGTTATTTTTGCCCTCCTAGGACACCATGATATGGCGTTGGATATATTGAACAAGAAAACTAAGTCATCCTAGAGTGTCGATTTAATAATCCCCTTCTAGGAGGGATTAAAAGACATTTTATCCCTGAAATACATAAGATTTTGACTTTAATGAGATGATGTTACAAGTGGAAAGTGAACTCTAAATGGATGGAAAATATGTTAAATTGGGATATATTCACACATCCTCAAACTATTGAATTCAATATCGCAGTCACAAATGAAATAAAAAAGTATTTGACCAAATAGTGGCAAAGATATATGAAGGAAAAATATTGTTAGATATCTTTTTATCAATGGAAGGAAAAAATATAAAAGCAAAATGTACAAATTATGGAAATAGAGAAGGATAAGAAATATAGAATCGGAATAAAAAAATCCCAGACATAAAAGGAAAACTTTAGATGGTCAAAAGATTGTATCTTCCTCTACTTACCCCATTTTCTAAAGAAAAGTTATAGAAGAAGATAAGTAGTCCAATGCCATCCCACTAGTATGAAAATAAGAAGCAAGTTTTGTTGTTACAGAGAAGAAAATTCAAACTATCTTTGTACAGATAAATTGGACAAATATAGCCCTCGGAGGAATGGTTACACACACATTTTTTACTAAAGATTATGCAGAAAAGAGACGCACTGAACATCTGCAGATATCTTTTAATTTAATTGTCTTCTATGGGGTGAATACATGAATATGGGTTACACTTTTGGGTCAAATGTGGCAATGAAATTTCAGAGTTTTACTCTTTTATTGAATTGAAGCCCTCAAAATTCACGTAAGTGTTGTGAATTTTGATTAAGAGTAAAAAATATTATTTGTGGAGAATTATGTTATTTTCCTAATGATATTTTTTGTAAACAAATTTAGTGTTGTATAATCTATCAATTTTCCAATAAATGAAATGCTTTTCCTTGAAAATTTTTGCACATCTTAACAAGTATGTTTATGTTCACGTAACATAACTTAGTCTAAAATATATATCTAAAATATATGTTCGCAAATCCAACATGATCAACTCTGCCACCTAAGGAAAAATAATATCGTAAGTCCACTAGGGTACCAAATGGTGTTGCTGAGAAATCTGCAGAAGGGGAGCGAAAAAACTATTTTTTAGGAGCTCAACAGCTCGATCGAGCACTCAAAATGCTTGATCGAGTGCTTGAGTTAAAATTGTAAATAGGTTGATCGTGGGTGTAAGAAACCCTTGATCATGTCATTAACATGGTTAAACAAAGGCTTAAGATAGCCTATAGCTCGATCTAGATTTAAAGCTCAATTGAGCCACTTTTTTTAATTCTACAGCTGGGTTGTATTGGTGGGAAATTTTAGAAACATGACTCGATCAAGCTCCTATATAACCTCGAGATACACAAGAGCTCAATCAAGGGGTTTTTTTAATGCTCGGTCGAGCTATCTTTAAGCCCTAAAATAACTTGAATGAGGGATCAAATATTGCTCAATAGAGCACTTAAAATGACTTGATTGAGTTCTTATTTTTCACCCAAAATGCACCCTCGCTTGTCAAAAATTGTAACCCAACTTCATGCATAGACCCTATGAATACTCTAAATCAGAAAGTATTAGAACTCAAAAAAGAATTGGTAGCAACCAAAGGTCTAGTAAAAAAAAATACTACTACTAGTAGAAATCATGTAGAACTAATGGAAGGATTGGGGACAAGATTTACAATGTTGGGGAAATATCTGACGAATATTAAAGAAAAGTCTGAAAAGATCTAGAGAAAAGTTGAAAATATTCATAAAGGAATTCCACCAAAAGAAAAAGATATAAGCATTTCTATTTCTCATTTGTTTTCTCATGCCATGTCCCACATAAATGTTCCTACTACTCAAAGGAACATTGAGAAATTTCCTCCTTATTTTCCCAAATAACAACCAAAATCTTCTTCGAGTGAAATTTAAGAACAATATTATCTTGTTACTAATAGTCAACATTCACATGTATTTCATTAACACCATAATATCTAAATGGTGGTAAATTGAATCATCTATTGCATTATTGGACAAAATGGAAAATGAAGTCTTAAAGAATGAAATTGGTGATGCAATTTATCATGAGAATGACTTACCACAAATAAGTATGATTGGTGCTTTAACCATTTCAATTCTTGAGCACTGGTGCATGACTAAAGAAGAAATTGCAAATAAACATGCCCTGATCCTAATGAATATGAAAAGTAAAAATATGTGTCAATATGACGATTTCAACAGAGAATAGATGGAGAGGATATATGAGGTAAAATATAGCAATAATCTTCTTTGGAAACAAGTATATCTTGCTATCATCCAAAGAAATTTTGTTGAATATCTCAAAGCACAAGAATTTTTCAACCATCCCTATGAGTTGCATAACTGGGGTGAAATATACTCAATTATCACTAATTCTTTATTTATTCTCTGCAAAAACATGAAAGTTAGAAAGTTCGTGAAAACAATTCTGAGGCTTCTAGATATAAAATCCATCTATAAAAAGTATGGGTTAATTTTAGAAGACCTTGTGAAGAAAAGAAAAAGAGCGAAGAAGATATGGAAGAAAAATTAAAAAGGGAGAAATAGATCAAGGCCTTACTTTCAAAAATCCTATTCTCAAAATAAAACACCACAACATAAGGGAAAATACAAAAATTATTAAGAAAACATTACTACTCTCTAAAGGACATCAAGCTTGATTCTTTTAAAAAATAAGGAAAACAAAAAATTGCTTGTTGGTTATGTGGACAACCAGACATGTTGTGAATAGATGCCCACAGGGTCAAGCTTCAAAGAAAACAAGGGGGAAGGATTTGAAAGCCAAAGAAAGATAATTAAAAGAAAGGATAGAAAGAACACAAATCACTATTGCCCATTGTAACAAATGTGGATTTGATATACATGACACAAACCATTTCCCTCATCATCCTTTCGATATAAAAATAGAATAAGTTCATATGATGCATGAAGGTTTCTTCTCTTCCAATACTGAATCTTTTGTATTTGAATTATACTCAAAATACTTATCAAAATTAGAGAAATATGCATTGATTATAATAAATAACTACAGATGCACAAACCAAGAGCTTTGTAATTGAAAAATTAAAAAAAGAAATGAAAGTGACGATGATGAAGAAGAAACATCTTATAAAGATGTTGAACAGGAGGATCAAATGGAGATGCATAAATGCTTTCTCATATTAAGGCACATCCTGAAGGTGATATGAAATTTGATCTTCTAGATTATTTTCTCAAATTTATGGTGAAGACTTAGAATCCTTTATAATCCATAGGTAAGAAGTCACTATTTATAGATGCTTTCTCTGAAAAATGTACTAGGTCATGATTAAAAATCATAGAAATGAAAAAATACCTCTAACAATAACTATTTAGGATGATAAATCAATTGGCTAAGAGGAGAATTTGTAGAATTATGTCCAAAAAACATTTCAAGCATTATGTTTAAAAGAAATTGGATGAAAATTATCATATGAATTTGAAAATGTCAAACTCATATGCCATTGGATAGAGGATTACTTCATGAATCCAACATGATCAAATCAACCACCTAAGGACAAATTCTGCCTTAAGTTCGCCACCCTACAAAATGGTGTTGCAGAGAAATTTGTAGAAGAGGAGCTAAAACTATATATTTTTAGGCCCTCAGCAGTTCGATTGAGCGCTCAAAGCGCTCGATCGAGTGCTTGAGTTAAAATTTAAAAGAACTGGATAGAGGGTTTAAGAAAACCTTGATCGAGCCCTTAACATGGTTAAACAAAGGCTTGATCTATCCTATAGCTCGATCTAGCTTTAAGGCTTGATCGAGCCACTTGTTTTCATTATACGCTTAGGTTGTATTGGTGGGAAATTTCAAAACATGACTCGATCGAGCTCCTAGATAACCTCGAGTTACACAAGAGATCGATCAAGGGTTTCTTTTAATGCTCGATCGAGATATCTTTAATCTCTCAAACAACTCGAATGAGGGCTCAAATATTTCTCAAGCTTAAAATGGCTTAATTGAGTTGTTGTTTTTCACACAAAATGCGCCCTTTCTTTCCAAAATGTGTAACCTAGCTTCATGCATAGATCCTATGAATACTCTAAATATGAAAGTATTATAACTCAAAGAATGATTGATAGACACCAAAGGTCTAGTAGATAAAAAAAAGATACTACTACTACTAGAAATCATGAAGAACTAATGGAAGGATTGGGGACAAGCTTTACAATAGTAGGTAAATCTCTGACATATATTAAAGAAAAATATGAAAATATCTAGATAAAAGCTCAAAATATTCATAGAGGAATTCCACCAAAAAACAAAGATAAAAGAATTTCCCTTTCTCATTTGCTTTCTCATGTCGTGTCTCACATAAGTGTTCCTACTTCTATAAGGAACATTGAGAAATTTCCTCCTTATATTCCTAAAGAACAACCTAAATCTTCTTCTAATAAAACTGAAGAAGAAAATTCTCTTGTTACTCATAGTCAACATTTAGATGTCTTTCATGTTAGAGCACCAATGCCATGCAACATGTCCATACCACTTGCTCCTGATCTATATGGAAATGGTAACCCATAGGAGTACAACATTTTATTGATGAATGGTACTTAGAATGGAATATTGCTGGCATGCCTATAGGAAAAATGTGACAAGTAATACATAGCATGTATGTTTCATATAAGGGCATGTTTATGAAAGGAAAATTAGAAATAGAAGCATGTAAATCTATTATACAATGTTTCATTAGCACCCTATCTAAATGGTGGTAAATTGAATCATCTCCTACATTATTGGAGAAAATGAAAAAGGAAATCTTAAATGATGAAATTGGAGATGTAATTTATCATGAGAATGATTTACCATAGAGAAAAACAATTGGTGCTCTAACCACTTTAACTCTTAAGCATTGGTGCGGGACTAAACAAGAAATTACAAATAAATGTGCCCTGATCCCGATGAATATGAAAAGTAAAATGATGTGTCAATATGATGATTTCCATAGAGAATGGACATATAGGATATATGAGGTAAAATATAACAAGAATCTTCTTTGGAAACAAATATATCTTCTTGTCATACAAAGAAGATTTGTAGAATATATCAAAGAACAAGATGTTTTCAACCATCCATATAGGTTGCATACTTGGGGTGAAATATACTCAATTATCACTAGTGATTTAGCGAGTCTCTGCTCAAACATGAAAGTTAGCAATTCCGTATAGAAATGTCCAAGCTTCTAGATATTAAATCCATCTATGAAAAGTACGAGCTAACTTTAAAAGACCTTGTTAAGAAAATAAAAAGGGACAAGAAAATCTAGAAGAAAATTAAAAAAGGGAGAAATAAATCAAGGCCTTACTTTCAAAAATCATATTCTCAAAAGAAAACACCACAACATAAGGGAAGATACAAACATTATAAAAAAAAAACGTCACTATTCTCTAGAGGACATCAAGCTTAAAAAATTTAAAAACAAGTCAAACAAATAATTTCTTGTTGGGTGTGTGTACGGCCAAGACATCTTGCGAATAAATTCCCACAAGGTGAATTTCAAAGAAAACAAGGGGAAAGGATTCGAAAGCCAAAGAAAGATAATTAAAAGAAAGGATAGAAAGAAAACAACTCACAATTGCCCATTATAACAAGTGTGGATCTAATAGCAATGATACAAACCATTTCTCTCATCATCCTTTCGATATAAAAAGAGAAGAAGTCCATATAATGGATGAAAGATGCTTCTCTTCTAGTACTGAAGCTTCTATATTTGAATTCTACCTAGAAGACTTATCAAAATTAGAGAATGATGCATTACTTATAATAAGCACATGCACAAACTAAGAGGTTTGTTATTGTAGCACTAAAGAAAGAAATGAAAGTGATGTTGATGAAGAAGAAACATTTTATAAAGATGTTGAACCCATCCAAAAATTAAAGTTATGTATGGAACAAGGAGGA
The DNA here is from genome assembly GCA_000404065.3 of Pinus taeda. NCBI lineage: Eukaryota > Viridiplantae > Streptophyta > Pinopsida > Pinales > Pinaceae > Pinus > Pinus taeda. The sequence continues at coordinate 3,699 of APFE031022874.1, read as the reverse complement.
TCAGATGGAGATGCACAAATTCTTCCTCATATTAAGGCACTTCCTGAAGATGATATGAAGGTTCCTCTTCTAGATTATTTTCTTAAATCTATGGTGAATACTTATAATCCTACATAATCCATAGGTAAGAAGCCATTATTTATAGATGATTTCTTTGAAAAAAAAATACTATGCCATTATTAAACATAATAGAAATGAAAAAATCTAGTCTCTCACAATAAGTGATGTAGGAAGAGAAATCAATTGGTTAAAAGGAGGAGTTGCAAAATTAATAAGGAAGAAGAAGAAGAAGTGTATAGGATATATTTATGGGCATGACAAGAAATCAAAGAGTTAAAATGCCAAATCAAATTGCTTGAATCAAGACCTCCATCACTGGAAAATGTGCCTTTGGAAGAGGAAAATCCAAACATCAATTTTTTCCATACATAGAACGTTGAAGGAATGAATGCCATGAGAATAATGGAAGTACAACAACAAAAAATAGCATGTGCTTATTAGGCTCAAAATTCAAGGTTATCCTTTTAAGCTCATAACTCCTATTGATTATGTTTATGACTTGAATATTTGACACAAAGATATACTTCCTTCAATATACTGGCACAAAAGAATCCATTTAGTTGTTGGCTTAGGGAATGTGTTAATACAGATGAATTTTGATGTCCATAAAGATACTCTATTTTTTGGCTATTTTTGCTTGGATATGAATTTTTTACATACAAAAGATCTTATTGCTTGTATTCTTGGTACTCTTTCGTCATAGCAATTGAGCCACATGGTTCAAAAGTAATACCATAACGGAAGTCAGGATATTTCATCACTTTACCAAGTATTGAAAAATCAAACAAAGGCAAGGCTACTACAAAGATAATTTTGCCTTTTATCTCTACTATGCAGTTTTCCACCATGTTGCAAATGGCGCATATAATTAGACAAAAGGAGTAGAAAATTGACGAACTGAAATAGATGAGAAAGAAAAAATATTTGAAGATCAACTCAAAAATAAAATTGTATAGGATGAAATATCAAAACTTCAATCTTTGTTTGAAAAGGAAATGTGCTCTAAAAATCATATTGCCTTTTGGGAAAAGAAGAAGTATGTTCTAGAACTTCCTTACAAATCCTAATAGGAAGGAAAACCTTGCAAAAGGTGAGCTATATTGATGAATGAAAAATATCATAAACTATGTGAAGAATAGATCCAAGGACTACTAGAAAGGATTGACTAGAGAATCTAAGAGTCCCTAGAATTACTATGGTTTTTATGTCAATAAATATTATGAAGATATTAGTGGAGTTTCAAAATTAGTCATTAATTACAGGCCTTTGAATTAGGTAATTGTTGATGATAGATATCATATTCCTTATAAATCTACTTTGGTAAACTGAATCACAGAGGGAAATATATTCTCTAAGTTTGATCACAAGTTAGGATTTTGGAAAATCATTGTAAAAGAAGATTACAAATTCAAGACAACCTTCAATGTACCAGGAGGCCATTATCGGGGAAAATTATAAGGATGGATATCTATTTGAAAGTTTAGAAACCTTGGCAAATCTTAGTAATCCACAATAGAAAAAATGTAAAATGTTTGATGAGATTTTTGTAAAAATATCTAAACTTTTGATTATATTATATTAATCTATATAAAATCTTGGCAATTTTTAAGGTAAAATAATTTCATACTATATAACTTAGGAAAATTATTTTTAGAAACAATGGAAATTGGCAAATATTTTTTTGGAAAAAGTATAAAAAATTAGCCCACCTACGAATGTTAGCCCCTAAAATTTTCCTTGGACATTGTGAGTGGAATTTCATGCATTTTGGAGTTAAGAATTCCCCACTAAAACTCCAAAGGGTAATGTATAATATTCTCAAACCATACTTTGATTGGTTAATTGTTTATATTGATGACACACTGGTTTTTTTTTGACACCATAAATAAACATTTTAAGCACCTAAGAAAATATCTCCAAGTGGTTAAAGATGTAGGATTACTAATTTCTAAAAGGAAATGTAATTGTTCAAGACTAGTATAAATTTCTTTGGCCATGTCATTTCAAATGGCCAAATGAATTTACAAAACCATGTTATTGAGTTTGCTAACAAATTCCCTGATAAGATCACTAATGGGAATCAACTCCAAAGATTTTTGGTAAGCCTCAATTATGTCAGTCACTTATACAAATATTATGTTAAAGACTAGAAGACTTTGAATGAGAGGCTAAAGAAAGATCCACCCGTTGGTCCTCAGAATATAGAAAATATGTTCTAAAAATCAAATCGAAGGCAAGAACTTTTCCTATCCTATATGTTGCTGACAATGATTTGATAAAAAATGTTGAAACAAATGCTAGTAATATTGGATGGGGAGAAATTTTGAAGTAAGTGTTGAGCCTCAAACCTGCACCTTCCTATACACCCTCTCAGCCTTCTTTTTCCACTTACTTCATCCACCCAGTTGTTAAATCATTGCATTATAGTCTAAAAAGAACTTTTTATATGGTTTTCTGACTATGCTTATGACTGTTGTTTGGTTTAGTTTTTTTTGTTCCTGCAGCTGTGGAAACTTTTCAGTTTCCACAGCCAGCATAGGTTTTCGCAGCCAGCACAAGGTTCCACAGCTATTTTGTTAAAAGTTGTGCTACAGGTGTCCTATGAAGAAGCGAGATACATGGGCAAGCTCCAGGTGATGGATACATGGAATGTGTCCCTTCAAATAAGCCAAATCATCCATGGAAGGTCACGGTCAACGAAGGTCAAAGACAAAGCCAACCAAGGAGTTTAGTGGTGGCGCGTCTCTGTTTTGAGCATGTGAACGTTACGTGGCACATTCTTCAGCTCACGAAGACACTGGCACACCTGGAGATCATTCCCGTAACCTGAATCGAACAGCTACCACTCCGGAGATTTAATAGACATGATGACAGTTACACTAGATCTCGGCTGAAGGGATCTACGTGTCTTTGGCAACACAGTCAATAGCGTAGGAGTTAGTTAGTTAGTTTCAGCATTTTGCCATTATAAATAACGTGTCGATGAACGTTGTAGAGGAGCTTTTTGGGGATATGTGAATTCTGAACTGATGTGTTATCACCCCACTGTTTATATATGTTGTTGTTTTAAATATATGAGAAGACTTTTCTAAGTTTATTCGTGTGACTACTTGTTGACTGGCTGAAGTGGCAGAGGGCCCCTGCGTGTTGAAGCCTTATAAAGTTGCCATTTGTTTTTATTATGTTTTTGTTTTTATAATCATTAGCTTGTACATAACACACTGTTTGATGTTTCTTAACTCACTGCTGTTTATATTTTCACCTCAGTTTTCTTATAGCTGTCAACTGATCAGTGCTTTTCTGCAGGTTTTCTTAGGCAGCCCGGGCAAATTTTCATCTTTTTGATAACTATTGGACATATGAGATCATCTTGTCCTCCTGCTAACTTTCATTTTCTGAAGTTTAATTTCAGTACTGTCTTTTCCAAGTTGTGATTTGCTTATTTATTTTTCTGTTATTTAGATATCATACTGCTCACCAGTTTATGGTTTCTTTCTATAGTCAAAGTGACTCTATTAGCAAGAAATCATAATATTACTAATTGTAGTGTGATTTAGTTATCATATTGCTTAAACTTATTCATGGTTGCTTCCCACAAGGTAGATTGAGCTGAAGGGTAAAGGACCAGAAGAGTTCAAG
>APFE031022873.1:25713-64476 GCA_000404065.3 Pinus taeda | reverse complement strand
GAAGATACACTTACGACTTCTAGCACCAAGTTTGTTTCTATGTACCTTTGGTATCAAAGAATAACAGGTGGAACCAAAGACCCTGAGATGTTTTACGGAAGGAACATGTCCATACCACAATTCATAAGGAGTCTTGTTTATTATAGCATTAGACGGACATCTATTCTTTATATATGCAGCACATAGAATAACATCAGCCCAAAACATTATCTTTACATTTTTGAAGAAAAGCATGGATCGTACCATATTCAAGATTGTTCTATTCATTCTTTCAGCTACACCATTCTGTTGGGGATTATAAGGCACAGGTGTTTGATGTTTGATCCCATGTTGTCGAAGATAGTTTTCAAATTCATTTGATGTATATTCTTTTCCATTATCAGTGCGAATAGACCCAATATGAGATTGTGCATCATTTTCAATCCATTTATGAAAATTCCTGAATGTTAGGAAAGCATCAGATTTGTTCTTCAATAAATAAACCCAACACATTCTGGTGTAGTCATCAATAAATGTCATGATATATTTATTTCCATTTGCAGAAGGAACAGGCATTGGACCACATCAATCTGAATGAATAATTTCAAGCTTCCTATGTGCTCTTGAATGTGAGTCATGAAATGACTGTTTGCTATGCTTTCCTAGAATGCAAGCATCACATTGCTTAAGTTTTCTAGGAATTGTAGGCAAACCAGCAACACCATTTTTCTTCAATAAACGGAGACTTTCATAGTTTAAATGTCCAAATCTAGCATGCCATAATAAACTTGATGGAAGTGTACCTTCTTCATGATGAGAAATATATGAGAAATGTTGTGCATGAGCAGATGTTCCTTGCAGTTTGAAAAGCCTTTCTTCTTCTATTCCCCTCATGGCAAGTGAGTGATCAGATGCTCTTCTTACCTCAAGCTTGCCATCAAACATATGAATGGAGTGACCTTGCTGGCAGATGTGGACCAACGACAACAAGTTTCTCTTGAGTTGTGGGAGATATAGAACATGATCCAGAAGAAAGTCTGAGAGACCAAGCAGTTTAAGCCTGATTGTGCCAAGCCCTGATGGCTTGATTTTTGACCGATCTGCAAAGTATATTGCTCCATCAACATTGTCAGTGAAATTTTCAAAAAAATATTTTCTATGAGACATGTGGCGGGTTGCTCCTGAATCAAGCAACCAATCATTTTTCCATGAAGCAAGTGAAGCATTAAACAAATCTTCATTTACTCCAATGTTACATTGTGCCTCAACATAGTGAGCGGATTCAGGTGCTTTACCTTTGTCTGTGTCATCAGTTTTACCTTTTTGTTGGTTTCTTTTCTGCTCAATTTTGTTCCATGGTAGCTTGCATGTAGAGGCATCATGTGATCCATTTCTTTTGCAGCGAATGCAGTGAAAATCTACCTTTTCTCCTTGAGAATGTCCTGCCCCCCCTGCCTCTGGAGTATCTTCCTCTTCCTCTTCGTCCACCTCTTTCTCTTGTAGAATCTTGAGCAGGATATTTTTTTTTATTAGCCATGCATACAGTCTCTTCAGAAGATTCAGGGACTGTCTTCTTTCCAAAGGCTTTTTCCCTTTCAGCAAACTTTTTCACAAGAGATTCAAAGGTTATATCCTTAAGATTTCCATTTGCTTGCAAAGACTCAAGATAATTGGAGTATGTAGGATATAGTGCCTTGAGAAAAGCAATAAGAGATATATCTAGTTGAACTTTAGTGGAATTGATATCATGCACTATAGATTTTATTTCAGATGCAAGAGCAAGAGGGTCATTATTTTGCAGTTCAAGAGTGAAGAGTTTGATCATAAGTTGGACGACTTCAAGTGCAGAATGTGAGTCATAGAGCTCTTTCAGCTTTTGTAAAGCTTCAAAGGCAGTTGAACATGTTGTAAGATGACGACTCACCTCCTTATTTACAGACGCTGCTATTAATGCATAGGCTTTCCTGTTCTTGTTTTCCCAGATGGCAAGCTCTTTGTCTGATGTGGGCTTTTCTGGGTCATTGTCTCCTTCTCCGACACACACTCCTTTCCAAAGCTCATTGAAAATGAGGGTGTGCTGTACCATCCGGGACCAGTCAGGATAGTTCTCCTTGCCAGTGAGAACTATTCCTATCATAGAGATGATTGAATGCATTCTGTAAAGGTTACTTCTGCTGAAAAAAAAACTTTTGCTGATATATACTTCTGATGGAAAAATACTCTTAAAAAAACTTCTGCTGCTTTGAAAAAATGATGGAGAATTACTATGTATATCTCTGCTTTAAAATGATTTTGTTATGGAGAAAAATCATTTAAAATATGCCTTATATCACCATATATATATGCAAAATCATTCCATATTCAAAATGTTGTTATCACCCTATTTGTCTCAGCTTAAAATCACCATATATATATTCAAAATTCTGCTCACCATATATATCTCAGCATATATATTTCAACTTTTAAAAATGATTTTTATATGGGAAAAATCATTTAAAATTTTGCTAACTAAATATATGGCCCACTACTATCTCCTCTTTCGTATTCAAACCTCAGAAAAAAATAATCAGATTGTAATCACTATATATATATATCCCACGCAGAAGCTTGCAGTTTTTCCATTGTTTGTAGAAATCTGAGTTTAGACATCAAATAAAAATGCCAGAAGCTTTATTTGTTAAACTATCTTCAATCTTCAAAAAAAATATCCCTATGGAGCATTCAAATCAGACACACTTCACATTTACAAAGCATCCTCTTGTTTCGTAGAAGCGGCTCCCTTCCATATTCAAAGCACCTAAATATATATTCAACACCTTTGACAAGGCCGAGGAAGCCGCCCGGGCTTATGACACTGCCGCTATCTCCCTCAGAAGCATCACAAAAAAATCCCGCAGAAGCATAAGCTCCGGGCCAACAAAGAGAATTCCAGGAGAAGCCTGGTCGACCATAAAATCCAGAGGAACTTCTCGTCAAAGGGTACCAAAAGCGAAATGAACTGAGCGAATTAATGAGCGAACCAGAAGTGGAATAGAGGACAGAACAGGAAGCCAAAATCCTGGCCGTAAAGATGCAGGACGATGTATTAATTAATCAGTATTATGTCTAATATGTATCCCATTGAATACTGATCAGGGTTAACAAAGAACAACATAGCGGATCCGCGGCGCTGCAGGTGGCGGAGCCGGGAAAAAAATTGTCCGTTTCCAGGTGAAATCGATAGAATAACTAGGTAAATGAGTTCAACTTAGGGCAAATTCTTTTGGGTAGTAATGTAAATTTTCATTTCTCAGAGTAGGAAGCAGATAGACAAATAGAACATAGGCTATTATGGCAAATAGTTCCGATAATGGATGAAACACTAATGTCAGTACAGGCAGCGGCAAATCTTTTGGGAGTACAGGCAGCGGAAAAAATTCCAAAACGTTTCATATACAACTTTTAATCCTTCATAACAGCACAGAATCATTCCATACGTTACCGATTCCAGGAGTTTGCAGGCAGCGACAGTCTTCAGGCAGCTGAAATCTTCAGGCAGTGGCAGTCTCCAGGGATGTCAGAGAGACTGAGCAGCTCTCAGGCAGGAGTTACAACTATTTCTGGGACCTGTGCTCTGATACCATGTCAGGCCAGGGTAACTCTAGAATTAATGAGCGAGAGAAAACTGATTGATATTATTCATTAGCTGACATATATTTATATACATAAATACAGGCGGATCAGTTCATCTTCTGGATGACTGTCCAGTTCACCCATCCGTTTCGGATTAGGTGTCAACATTTACGAAGAGTATGATCGAGCATCTAGGCATGAACCCGTAGTGAAGGATAACCTCCTTCTTTCCACGCATCTTAAGCATTTTATTGACATCTTTGATGATTTTGGTATCTCTGATTTTCCTTGTGTAAATCCATCCACACATTCATCTACTTCTAATCATTCACAGAACACACTTGATGTAATTCCATCATTTTATAGCAGAGGGGACAAATATTTCATTGAGAACCACTTGACTTTCCATCTACTCTTTCTGAAAACGTAAAGGGTGAAAATTCTTGCTTCTCATCTAGCCATTTGTATGATTCATCAAATCATGAGGATATTGAAAAACATCTTAAATTTTATGATCATGGTTGTCATGATCTCTATACTTCCTCATTTGATCATGATGTTGATTCAATCGTTCTTAATATGTCTAAGCCACTGGTCTCTGATGATCTATCTATTGACGAAGTGGAAACCCCGTAAACTGTCGAGGCACTTTAGCCTGAGCTGATGGTTATGTTAGGCCCTCGTTGTCCTAAGGTAAGTTCCACTTCCGATTAGAAAATTTTCAAAACATCCAAGGCTCCTTATCGCTCATCTGTATGCACTAAAGATCAATCCAGCACACAGATTTTGCTTCCTCCACCAGAATCACATGTTCCCATCACTTATGCACTGGAGTAATCATTCACACAAAGCACACTTGCAAGGTGTTAGTTGTCTCTTTTTCTCATGTTTGCTTGTCTATCATTGTTAAGAGAATTCATATCCTTATCATCTATATGTAGTGTGTCACAACACCATGGTAAGTCCACAAAGTGTTTGTCTTGTGCTTTCACTCTTTTCTTTTCTGTGGACACGGTTGGTCTTCATTGTTATATCTTTCATGTTTGTTGGTTCTCTTGAATGCGCTTTTCGTGAACCATGCCTTCATCAACATGAGCCAGGCAAATCGCCAGTGGCTACATTGGGAATATCACTTCATGTGAGTAGGCCCATGCACTGTTTAGCGTATGAGTAGGAGTAGTCTTTGCTTTGCTTTCTAGTTTGCATGTTTGTCTGCTTGCTTACTTGGTTTGGTTTGCTTGCTTTCTTTCTTTTCTTACTTGTTTCACTCTCGCTTTACTTCTATTTTTTTCTTTGCTTGCTTGTACTTGTAGGCTAGCCTCTCATGAAACTGCGTTTGTCTCTTGAGACAAGCTGGGAAAATCTAAGAGGACTTGTAAAACTGTCAACATTTGGTTATTTGTTGTCATCTCTCTTTATGAAGAACTTGTTGTCTTCAGTCAATGATGTCTTGATGGAAAATATGTTCTGTTCAGCATGAGTCTTGGTGAAAACACAATGTTTGTGCTCTAACTAGTACCACCTACTCTAGGTGGTTGTTTTGGGTTAACCTTTGTCAACTCAGTCAAGTAGAGTAAGGTGGGGGAGGCAACCTTAGCAAGTATTTTAGAGGTAGACATAACATACTTATCTAAAGGAATAACCTCTCCTTCTCTTGATAAGTCAGGATCCCTCTTCTGGCTCTGTAATAAATAAGTGCATATGCAGTCCTTGATAAAAAAATGGCAAAAAAAAATGAAAAATGAATAAGGCGAAAGAAGAGAAAGGCTTCCTACGCTAAAAGGTGATGCAAGTAACTCCACTGGGGTACTAACCAGGCTCGTTGGCAGCAGAGAGATGCTTGTGTTCCTGCGTGACTCCGCCAGGGTATTATTACTTGTGCATAAATCTCCCCTCATCCCCAATTGAATAACTAAGTTGACCTGGCTTGGAATGTGTGCTGACCAATCAAGAGAATGGTAGGGACTACATCTTTCACACAAGCTAGTGAAAAATCCATCATGATAGAAGAATCGAGCAATACTTCCAAAAGGGTTAGATTTTATTTTCACGAAACAAGGTCTATTCAGAGAGATGGAATTCTACCAGTGTGTCGCCAAGTGTTGTAGCGGAAACAACCACCCTCCAAAATTTTGGCTCGCATGCGAATTTTGAAGCCTACCTTGGATCTTGTCATCGATCATCCTTGGTCACTTATGGGTAAGCTGATGATTTCAAGCTCCCCTCCTTGATCCTAAGAGTTTTCTGCATTCTCATCTTTATGCAGAATGTGTCATTTTCAGGCATAGGGGTTGTTGTTTGTCATGCAAAGGGAATGTTGTTTTGCTTCAAGGGAATTGTGTGCATATGAGTGGTCATCATCACATAAACATGCTTCACTCTCACTTCATGCACTCTTGTCACAAAGGTTGTTGCATTAAAAAAAGTGTGTCTTATGCATTTGAATCATCTATGTTGTGTCACTATGTGTCCATGTGTGATCACTGTCAACTCTTGTCAATGTTTACATATGTTTCACTGATCTCACACTTAGCCATTTTCCTGAGCAACCTAGCCTCATCCAGCTTCTCGGAACTGTGTGCTTTTCTTCTGCAACCTTTAAGCTTACTCCCTTTCCTGCTGAAACGTCGTAGTGCACAGAGACGCCAAACTCCCTTGCCTGCTGAAACCCCGCAGCCCATAGAGACCCTAGCTAGCACTGCTCTCCAAAAATGCGCAAAGCAGTCAGGCAACCAACAGTGCTCTCTAGAAATGTGTAGAGTACTCTGACTGCAGCGCACTTAGAAATTGTATAGAGGTGTCCTCCCAGTACCCACATCTCGCAGCAGTGTCCTGTGCCTCAAAACTAAGGAGTATTGTCCAAGCTGGCCTGTCTGTCTTGCATGCAAAAACTATGCAGATGAGCCTCCCAGGGCCTCATTCTGGCAGCACTCACTGTCCACTGAAATTGCACAGATCTACCTCTCAGTGACTACAAGAAAAGGTGACATGTTTAAATCGCTTCCAAGGAGTTGAGGAGAAGGACCAAGCAACCAAATGGAAAAGATCAGGACCGCATGCAAACTTCGTCGGATGCATGATCATCTTCAGGGTAAGTATGGTAAGTAAAGAACACCTTTCGAAGTACAACTCTTAGTTGAGTTTGCAGGGTTGCTTTTCATTGTCATATCATCCAATCCTCAGTAGCATGCAGGTGTGCAAACATGAAAAGTCATTTTATTTGTTTCTTCTACATGTCTTGCTTCCTTTTCACTTGTTTGACCAACTATCGTCTTCGGCATGTTGATTTCTATGTCATGTTTGCAACCTCATTCTGGTGATGTTGAAGGTTTTGTTTGCTAAGTAAACATTTATTGCACTCACACATGATGGTGTAAGCACTATCGTGCAAGTTTCATCATAGTCGTTTAAATGTCTATCTTAAGTGTTGTGCTTGTTGCTCACACCTATCAGTTAGTCACACTGAGTGTATGTTATCGGGATGGTTCATGGTGTCTTATCATTGAGTCATGTTGAGTGTGCATTTGTAAGGTCATGCATGTATAAGTTCAATCCCTCACACACTTAGTCATTTTGTTGAAACTTTGTCGACTGGACCACCCCCCAATAACCAGAACTCCGTTGAGCTGCATTGTGTAGTCTCAACCCTCAATGATCATGTATTGCTAACCAAAATTGCACATAGATTGAGGCTACCTCCCAAGCTGTCTGCACTGCACAATCTTAGAGTCAACTAGACTGTCTTTCACCCAGAACAAGGTGAATTTTCTCAGAAATCCATCTCAATGAGTGTTGTCGGCAAGCAAATCTATCAAGCCTCCAACTAGTCAACCAGAGAGTTTGATCGGGCAGTGGCCCCGGGCCTCACTCAAAAAAATTACGTAGAAGCTGCCAAGCATACCCTTCTTTACTGAATGAAGAAATTATGCAGACATGTTGAACAAACACTCACTGACTATCACTGCACTATCCTCGAAATATGTGTAGTTTTGTAAGTCAGACACCCTGTCAGCTGACCTACTTCTCCTCCTAAAACTACATATTTTTCATGGGCTATCTCCCAGCTGCTCAACATCACGCTCAGCCCAGAAACTGTGCAGGGATGTCATGCAGGCCAGCCTCTCAGCTTTGTGCAGTTTTGGCTAGCAAGCTCCTGCAGCCTGCTGCCAACCTCCCCAGAGAATATGCACAGTTTTCACTTCCAGTGTCCCCTGTTGCCTGCATTGTCTCCCTGGAAAAATTGCGCAGATCTTCCCTCCAGCGAAGCTAGATCCCGCAGAGAGTCACTGCTAATCTGAACTGCCCATCTTAGCCCCCCAGTGACCTCTTCGTAATTTTCATTGATAGTTTCTGGAGCTCGCATCCCGACCTGAAATGTTCTCTGCACAATTTCAGAGCCTTGTCCTCTCTCCTGGTCACCTACATCCGAAAATGAAATATAATGCATCATGGTAGACTAGGAGATTTCTAGATTTGATGTCATCTTGTCATGAGTGATTATAGATACAAGTACGTGGATGAGACATGGTGTGATGATGAACGGGATGAACAAGGAGCATGTGCTAGGAGACTTGTTCTCGAACGGACAAACACATGGAGCATGCCAAGTACACATGAAGGAGATACATGCACGTGAAGCATCAAGAAAACACTAATACCATCGAAGACTTTGACACCTTTCCATGTGGAGGTGAAGCTATGATATACCAAGAGCACGTTCATCACACAGCAGCACAGCAGCTCGACATGGACACCACCAACAACATGAACATACCCGCTCTGTCATGTCGATTCATGTCATGAGTCATCTCGGCCACATCACTACTATGGGCCATACTATTGTAATCAATGTAATGTAACGTGGAAGTCCAAGAGACCCACAGGTAAAGTTGAAGAGTCATGTAAATTTGAACAGTCATGTATGTCAAAGAGTAATGAGGGAAGTTGAATAGTCACAAGCGTCAACTTCACCCTTGGCTATATATACCCCTCATTTGTACATGCAAGATACCTTTCACCTTGGCTCCTCCCACATAGCCTTGAGAGTCTGTAATCTTTTCTTTGAGGAGTGAGAAGTGGCTCCAACGGCCCACTATCGAGGTTAATGATATAATGGTGTACATATGTGTCTTGGAACTTTCACTTAATTCATAAGCCTGTTGACAGGCCAACATGTTTTCATACATGTATTGTATTCATTTGTAAGACTATTCTTTGGATGCTTGTAATGCATGTTGCTTTAACATATATTAAGGAAGTTGAACTATTTTGGTTGTTTTAATACATATGCTATTGGAAATGTTTTGTATTAGTTGTTAACATTGTCTTGCCTATGTGGGCTATCTCACTAGACACTTGATAGATTCATTCTTGTAAACTTGTTATAATGCTCATTGCACTCATGTGGACTATTCTAATGGGTGTTGTACGTGCTATCTATTCACCTTGTGTTTTTGACTATGACATCCATGTGGACTAATCCATCGAAAGCTATGCATGTCCTATTGTGTTGTGTGTCTCTAGTAGATTTGGAGTATTCCCTTTCAACCTGAGACTCATGTCCACGCTCTCCTTCTGCAGTGAAATAAATTTGACACAAATGGCACTAAGCATTCACCAGGCACGCGAGCCTCGATGTTCGAAAACAAATCAAACCACTCTCACGTGCTAACAAGCAAGAGCTAAGGCATATCTTTTAGATAATGGTAACTGGGCCATCGTACTGGATGGGACTTCTACACCAAATGGTGTGAGGTCTAGTTGGGACTTCATATCGAGGAGATCCCCTAAATGTTGGCAGGTCCAGCACCATCAATATGTGAAAAGCCCCAACTTTGTCTAAAGTTATCTACATCGATTTCAGTGTAGTCCACATTCTACAAGGATCCACCATATCCTACACTTATTGATCGTGTCACATGGTGTGGACAAGATTAGTATCATAACCACTTTTGTATTTTTTGCATAAAAATATTTTTGTGGACCCATTTCCTTTCAATCGCTCTGTTCCTTGGCTAAAACCACCAATAAAAAACTCATTTGGTATAAAATTGAAACCATATATTGCTCCCATACATTAAAATTGTGTCCATTAATTTTAGGGTTAACAAGCATGATGCCATTGTGATTCAAACTTGTCATAAACCTAGAACAAAAAAATTTCCTCCACACACCTTTGTTTGACCACTGCATTCCAAAAAACGATGCACATAAAACTACAGTTTGTCCTTGTTCTATAAATTCTTACAAAATTTCAATTTGAAACTTAGAGAGAACGTTATGACTATTTTCCCAAGGTCACCATTTCAGGATGTAATTCGAGAGCCTGCAAAAACCCTAACTTCCTTGGATCATATATCCAAAAATATAGTGAGACAAGATCTGAAATTCGGATCCGAGGATCATTGAGAGTTTGACTCAAACGGGTTTTTTTTAGCTTCTGAAACGTCTCAAAAAAATAGTTATAGCGAAAATACCGTGATGAGCTGTTTTGGAGCAACAAAATCCTAGAATCCAAAGCACTCTAATACCAAATGTTATGAAACTAGCGCCCAAAAAGATAGAAAAGATAGATCAATGACTTCAAAATTAGTCTCTTTGAGGGGAAAACCTCCTTTGTATTACATAAATGAAAATTTATTGGATGATACAAATGAAAAAACCTCATTTCTGTATATAGGAGTCTAAGGGGTCATAATATAATCAAAGTCGACATAATAATAATAATATAAGGGCACAACAATAATAATAGTGGGCTTCTATGGGGCACAATAATAACAATATAGGGACAATTGGGGCACAATAATAACAATAAGGGCTACAATGAAAATAGTGATGGGGGAATCACTAGTATTATAAGGACCTAACACATAAACTCCTTACATAGAAATTGAGACTAGTTATACTAGACTCCTTTCGCGCACTGCGCAACCAAAGAAATGATTGGTGTTGGTACTTCATTAGCATGAAACTTTCACATGATCTTTCTAGCCAAGATCTGCACAACAAGTTACACCATGCCATCAGATATGGACTGAATAGAGTATCTACGCGACTTCTTGATCAAACCAAATTCACCTTTCATCTAGTCAGCCAACTTATTTTCTTGTGACTTTCCTATGAAAGCCTCTGTAGGGTCCGCTCCTTGGGATGGCAACAATGTTATATGGTGGATAAGATGTCTTTGATCAGGATGGGTTCTACTAGCCAGAGACACCCATCATGCACCAGCGTCAACAGTTCATGCACAAAGATAATGTTAATATTGGTGAAACTGAGGTGTATCACCCACAATGTTTAGGAGCCTCACGCCCCAAACTCCAGCCACCCAGGTCATTGGTTCAAGGTGGTGACACCCGACTCCTCACAGTAGACCTTCTTGAGGTACTTGTTTGCCACCAATTGTGAAAATTTTTCATGGTCCCCAAGGTCCCAATCCCCCATTTTTAGATTTAGTATACAAGCTAACAAGTTACCCTCAAACAACACACTCTTCAACAATAATGGTGTGGAAACCATAAACTTTGCATTGTCCGGATATTTTAGCACTTAAGCAATTGATTTTTGGAGTGGGATATACTTTGGTAGTTGAGTTATCAATTCAACCTCTTTTGCATCAACCTCCTCTATTGCTCCATGTAGTTCTTCCTCATCCAGATCCAGTGGCTCTGTCAGCTGTTTGGAGTTATCCATTTTTTCATTCTTACGAATTTCTATCGGATGTTTTCACGATGATTTCCACACCAGCGCTCACTGAGGCCTCTTCTACTTCATAGAAGTAGATGGCTTAGGCCTTGAAAACCTTAACACGGTAGTAGGCAATCCTGTAGGTATAGATTGGGCCGCCTTTGTCTCAGATGGGGATGGCTTCATCTTAGGGCGTGTTGCACTCATTCTCTCAAGGAATCTCTTACAGTAGTAAACAGGCAGGTTTATGAATGCCGATCGTGAAAGAAGTTCCTCCCACTCTAGCTTAGACATGCAACCCTTTACTTGGTGCAAAACAATGTGAAAAAACTTAAGGGAAATTCTTAGGAAGAAAAGTGTTTGAATGCAAAGCAGTATGCCATATTTATAGACCAATTTGAAATCAAATCCAATTGTTCCCTCCAATTCCTGGTCATTAATGCACATTTGGCAGTAGATTTCGAAAGATATTCTCCATATTTCTCTTCCCCCACTCCTTCCAATGGAAAATTCTCCATCTAATCAGCTGTAGTGCTTCCAACAGTCACCTTTTGGCCAGGCTACATAGGTCCCACCCACCTAGTGCAACTCCTTCAGCGTAGCTCCGCTCGGCGCCATCCTTCAAATTGTCACGCAATCCCTTCACTTTTCCTTTTTAACTTTTTTGCAATGTATTTTATAGTCTTGTACTTCCTTGCAGTTTCCTAGAGTACTAAGGCTATCCCACAATCAGATAGTCATTGCACAGGGGTGGGAACACCCTTGTACAACTTCAATTGACTCCCATTGAATTTTCCTAGAAATAATTCCCCATTCAGCTTCACGAGTTGAACTGCGCCTCCATTTGTAATTTCCTTCACAACATATGGCCCCAGCCAATGCATCTAAAATTTGCCCAGGAAATTTGTGAACTTACTTTCATATAGTAATACTAAATATTTGATCTTAAAGGTGCAATGTTTGATATGGTGATTATGCCATGCCTTTTCACAGTACATCTGCACCTGCTGATGAAATCTAGCCAAGAAGTGATCCTCCACCAATTCAACGAGCTGCGCGATCCATTATTCCATGGTATCGTGATGAGCCATGTCAGGAACTGATGCAATCCATAAGCTAGGCACTATGTACTCCATGGGTATTACAACCTCTTTTCCATACACCAGAGTGAACGGTGTTTGTCCTATCAACTTTTTGCAAGTAGTCCTATATGCCCAGAGGACTACTCGTATGCGCACTTCCCAGTAGGTCCACTTTGTGTTGCAAATATTCGTCAAAGCGCTTTCTAGAATTTTTTTGAAGGCTTCTACTATGCCATTTGCCTGAGGGTGATAAGGCATACTATTCTGTTGATATATCTGGAATTCCTCAAGAAACACAACAATTGTCTCATTCAAGAAGTGTGTGCCCCTATCACTCATCAAAATATTAGGGCATCCAAACTGAGACAATATACACAGAAAATTAAACTTTGTGGTAGTAACAATGCTACAATCTTTTACAAGTTGTGCCTCCGCCTACCTGGTTAAGTATTCAGTCAGGGTAATGATATATATGGCCCCTGTCTTTTTCCCTAGTAGCTGTATTGATCCCACAAAATATATTGCCCACTTATCAAACACTTGAAACGTTACTTGCAGATTTAGTGGCAATTCATATCTTCACAAAAGTCTCCCTGTGCTTTGGAAAACATCGCATGCCCTACAATATATTTTGGAGTCCCTATGCACAATCAACCACCAAAGCCCTGTGCATAGGATCTTCTGTGTAGTTTCTCTTCCTGCATAATGTCCTCCTGTTATTCCTCCATGTGCTTCTGCAAGGATACTTTTCCTCTCATACTCTACAACATACCTACACAATATTTCATCATATCCCATTTTGTATAAGTGTCCAACGATAACAGATAAATCAGCAACTCAGACCACTAATTTCTTTTTCTATTGTGTCGAATACCCTTCAGGAGATGTACCTGTAGACAAGAATTGAATTATATCGATGAAATGATCATCTGTGATGCGGACTGTGAAGAGCAACCATTCCTCCAGGATCGTAGACTCATCCCCATTCTCAATTCTCAATAGGTGATATGTGCCAGCATTTAGGTGGCCTGGCTTCACAATTACTTTAAAATCATATTGCTGAAAAAGTAGAAACCATCTGTATATATTTGCCCCTAACACAAGCTTGTTGACCAAGTATTTCAAAGAAGAATGATTTGTATACATCTTGAAGTGTGTACCCAACAGATAATGCTGGGTTTTCTGCAACACATACACCATTGCTAAACCTTTGCACTCGGTGGTTGAATATTTCTTTTCCACCTTTATCAACTTTCTACTAGAAAATGTTATTGGATGGTCAATGTATCTTTCACCTGCTTGGGTTAGCACAAATCCTAGTGCAATGCAGGAAGCATCTACATGCACGTGCAACTCCTCCTTCTAGTTGGGGAACACTAAAATGGGCACGCTGACCATTTTCTCCTTCAAAACATCCAAACTTGTCTAGAAATCCTTGTCGCAGCAAAACATCACATCCTTCTTCAATAAATTTTCCATAGGCATAGTAATTTGCGTATATGCTTTGATGAAATTCCTATAGTATCTGGTATGGCCCAATTTTGCATGCAGTTGTTTAACATTATTCAGGGCTTCCAGATTGATGATTACTGCAATTCTAGTAGGATCTACCATCAATCCCTGCTTGCAAACAACATGGCCCAAGAGTATCTCGTAGGGTGCGTAGAATATGCATTTCTTCAAATTAATATCTATTTGATGCTTTCGACAAGTATCCAACATGAGGCGCAGGCTAGCAACATGTCTCTTTACTAACCCGAGCACTATCCAGTCATCGAAGTAGACCTCCAAACATTTATGGATAAATTCCTTGAAGGCCGCAATTACCACCCTAGAGAAAATTGCAAAGGCATTCTTAAGCCTGAAAGGCATCACTGTATACTGAAAATAGCCCCATTCAGTCACGAAGGTGGTATTACTCCAGCCCTCTGGTGCAATCTTAATCTAATGGTACCCTGAGAATCCATCCGTGAATGAATAGGCTTCCTGTTTTCCAACATTCTCTAATACCTCTTCCGTGAATGGCATAGGGAATGGATCATGGACACATGCATCATTCAACTTCCTTAAGTCTAAACATATCTAAGTTTCACCCTGTGTTTTATTTTCTTGAACCACGATGGGACTAACCCAATCTGATTCCTTGACAGGTTCAATGATCATAGCTTCAAGAATTTTATCCAATTTTGTGTGCACTTTTTCCTTATACTTAGGATTCAATTGGTAGGGGTGCTATATCACTGGATTTTCATCTTGCTTCAAAGTGATCTTCATGAATCCCAAATCCCCTACTATCCCTTTTAGGTTAGATAAATTGGTGGGAAACAAGTATTGATACTCTTGCAATAGCTTGACAACCTTACCTATTGTATCTTCGCCCCAATAGTCTCCTATGTTCATGAAGTTTGGTTGCACATTTAATCTAATATTAACCTTCTTGGTCATTAAAGGCTTTGATATATCAAGTATTTCTACCTTAGGTTCCTCAACTTCGCATTGTCCTTCAAATTTAGGAATGTGGATGTTCCTGGGATCTTCCACACCATCCTTCATGGTCACATTGTAGCATTCGAGTGCATGGTGCAACTACGTACCCCAATTTGGTTGTACCCATTCAACCATTTCTTCAGGAATTTTGAATATAGCAACTTTGATTTCCTATGGTGCCTCATCAATATATTCAAATCCATATTCAAAGATAAAATTTAGCAAGAAAATTTCTTTAAAAACATCCCATTTTGTGGTTCCATGTCGCAACTCCATTTCCAGATACCAATTCATTGGGATCGTATCCAAAGTGTGGCGGAAGATATGAATCCATTCTGGTTGCAGTTCTTCTCCCCGTGCCTTTCTCCAACAAGCTAAGTTCTTGCGCAGATGGTCCTTCCCTGTGTATTTCTTCGCAATGCGCATATTAGTGTAGAAAAAACTCAACTTCATCATTCTTCTATACTCCTTCAAATCTGCGAAATTGTTCTTATGCGCGCCCCACCAATGGGTAGGCGTAGCTCGCAACGCAATCTCTAGCACTTGGAACCGATGTTCCTCTAGTACATCCCTTTCAAAGTTATCCCGAAATAAATTGACATCCTCTAAACCATCATAATAAGGTAAATTGCGTACCTTGGTAGATATACATCGTAACAATTTGGTAAGCCTATTGCAACGCATTGATGATACTTCATGCAATCGGTTCTGTGAGTGTTCAACCTCCTCATCTAAATTCTAATTACAGGAGTTGTCATCCTCCCACATGATTCTCCCATCCGCCGTAGGGTTGATCCAATACTCATCTTGTGCAGTCAGCTTATATATATTTTCAATGTCATCATCCTCCTCATAATCGTAGTCTGGTTCAGTATATCACACAACTTCGGCTGGATCCAACGACATAATCACCCTTAGTTCTTTATTTTAAAATGTCATACTGCACTTCTTCAGATTGATGACTACATTCATATCAAATTCCCAATCAATTCCAGGCAATGCTAGATATGGGTTATTGTTGTCCATCATCTCAATAACTTCAAATTTGGTTATGGTGTGCGCCCCTTCAATATCCATAGTAACACCATGTAGGGGCCCCATAGGAATTATTTTCGGTTGATTGGCCATCCTCAGCTAGATCGGGGACCATTATAGCGTTGGTCTTCCCATTCTTTCCTAGGTTTGCTTCAACAAAACATTTGCATTAGATCGTAAATCGATAATTACCTAGTCCATTTCGTATTCCCAAATTTGTACAGTCAAACTAATTTCATGACCAGTTATCTTCTTTCTTTTTCCCACCATGTACTACGCATTGTTCTAGTAGAGGCTTGTTCTTACCAGTGAAATTATCTATCAATTCTTGCAATCCTTCTACTGCCTTCTTATCCCTGAGGATTTTCATACAGGTTTTTAAAAATGATGCTAATAATGACGGGTCTGTCTCCTGTGCAATATTGGTGTCTTCAGACATTCCCACATTTTCGGCCCTTGATGTAGAAGCTCCTTCATCCGCGAAGTTTCCCTTTCCTTCCATAAATTTTTCCTTCACCTTATCTACATTGAATCATGTCTCCTTATTAGTAACCTTGCAATCCCACACATCGGCTTTTGGTTGTTTCCCCTGATCTTCTCCAATAGCTATACCACTTCACGTAACAATATTGACACTATGCCCATCTTCGCAAGGCTCCAAGCTCATCATTTCGATGTTTTGTGTAGGTTGTTGGGTCTGGGTCTTATTTTATTGCATATTTGCGATAAGAACTGGGAAATCTTCTATAAAATGGTTAAACTGTCGACAATATTGACAGGAAGGGTGTGTTGGATTCCAGAAATCATGTGCAAAATGTCCAGCTTCCCCACAATTGTAACAGATGATCTAACCATGACCCCTTCCAACTCCTCCTCCTCGCCCTCATCCTCGTCTTTGGAATCCTCCACACACCACAATTTTTCCTTGTTCTTGTTGAGGATGAGTCTCTTCCTGCATTCTATATGTAGGGGTACTATCCATCATCAATTCATAACTTTGATAATGGCACTCATCATGACCTACAAATTTGCAGAAATTGCAAAACAACTACTAGGGGGTTTGTACAAACTGCTGCAGTAGATGAAAATTATCTATCACATGTTGTCCTGTAACCTGAAAAATAGCACACCATAGTGCTACTCCTATGCTCGACCCAACGATATTTTATGGCTTCAGGGGGATTGGGGCTCCCCCAATAAGATAATTTGATAGACCAGGCAATGGTCCTTATCGTGACCATGGACTTTGCATTTCGAGCACCAAACTTATACATGAACCTCAGATATTTCCTTTCCCTTCTTTAGGCTCTGCAACTCCATATGCAGGTTATCCAGTTGTGACTGAATCTGCTGCACTCCCATATTCGTATCCTGAATGGGCGAAGCTTCCAATCTCATAAAAATTTCCAACACTTCAACCTATGTGCAAATTTTATGTTGTGGTAGAGGCAATCTTAGATGGGGTAACAATGAATAAATGTACCAATACCTAAGTTGATCGTTCATGATCTAGATATTAGCTTGCTGCAACAAACATTTCAGTCTTTGATCAAAGTCCCATGCAGACTCATTCACCGTATGCTAGATGTCTTTGACCTCTATCACTAACTGGGCTTGCGAGTTAGGCTTCTTAAATTAACTATCTAGCACCTTCTTTGTTTCGTCTAGTGTGACATTTGGATGAGTCGAGAAATAATTAATATATGAACATGGTGCTCTATCTTGTAGCGTTGTAACCATCTGGGCTTTCTTCAAATCATCATCTGTAACCTGTTGTGACTTCCAAATAGCATATGCTACAAACAAAAACTATTCAGGGCCTTCTGTCCCTAGACCTTTGAATATGTGCATCTTCATTGCATTGGACATGTTGAATAGAGGAGGTGGAGGTGGAGGTTAAGGTGTAGGTGTGTGAGGCGGAAGTGATGGTGGAGGTGGAGTGGATGGATTATGTATCCCTGTGATACCCTCCCTTACTGCCTATAGTGCACTTAGAGGTGTCCTGACCCAAGTTTAGATTTAGCTGTGCCAACCAAAAAAACCCTAAATTGCTAGCCCTTTTGGCAACAACCCACATAGTATAGGCTGCAGTCTCACTTGAAGCAATATTGGGGCATGACTAAACTAGGTTTCTGCATCCAAAGGTCTGTGTGATGGGTTTCTGTTACTTCTAAGGCTTTATTCCGACCTTCACAAACCATAACCCTTAAAGTGCGGAAATCATAGTAACTTACAGAAAACACAATCTAACCCTTCGCAGAACACTTTGAATATTCGTAATATTAAGTAAATATGTAGATCTACCACTTTCGCACACCAATTAAGCATTTCTTTCATAAATGCAGAAAACAAAACAAATACACATAAATTTGACAAGTAAATATAAAGGAACACATACACAGTTATAGCACCAAAAATAGTTTTTATTGATATAATCTTTTTGTTATAGACTCTTCTTCCCCACGCACATAGCTGCAGGGGCCCACAAACTAAGCTTGCGGACTTACCAAGGTCTCTGCGCACACGGCTACATGAGCCTTTCCCTTCGCCTAAGTACATAAAACATATTTTTCTACCTCAAACTACTTGTCCATACAATTATCTTCTATTATCTTCTTACTTCCTGTGTCTGGCTATGACTCCTTTATATAGTTTCTTCCATGACAGTACCATGGTTCATGAACCATGGGCATCACAAAACATCATATCTTCTAACAAACTAAGGGACTAAAGTCCCTTTTGACTCCTATGACCTTCATGCTCCTCTCCTCAAAATGTGGATATTTTACATAAATAACAAAAAATGATTACAAAATTTACCCTAGGGGACCTTGTCCCAACAACAAGGTTGATTTGAAGTTTGGCTATCACCAAGTTCCAATAGAACCAATAGATGAATGGAAGACTACCTTCAAATCCAAGGAGGTACTTTTTGAGTGGTTTTTCATGCCCTTTGGATTGAAAAATTCCCTCACAACTTTTATGAGGCTGATCGATGACATCTTGTGGCCTTTCACCAACTTATTCGTGGTTTTATATTTTGATGAAATACTCATCTTCAGCAAGAGTTGGGAAACGTACTTGCAACATATTCAATGGGTCAAACAAAACCTGTGGCAACACAAATTATGTGCGAACTTGGATAAATGTTGCTTTGGCATGAACCATGTCCAATATCTAGGCTACATCATTGATTTGAAAGGCACACATGTGGATCTGGCTAAGATCCAAGTCATTCGGGAATGGCCAACCCTGACAAATATAATAGAGCTTCATAGATTTTTGGGCCTTGCCAATTCCTATTGAAGGTTTATGCTAGGATTCTCTCATATCACTTAGCCTTTGAGTCAAGTTACCAAGGGTGGAGCAAAAGAATTTTTTTCGGGTCTGAGTCCCAATGGAAGGAATTTGTTGAGATGAAGACCACCTTTTCTTTGCACTAGTACTCACATTGTCATACTTACAACAACCACTTGAAATTGAAATAGATGTCTCCGACTATGTTATTGGTGCAATTCTCACCTAGCAAGGGCATTCAATGGTCTCTAATACAATTAAGAAATACCCCAAATATGATAAGGAGATATATTCCATCATGCAGACTTGGCAGTAGTGGAAAAATTACATTTTGGGGAAGGAGATCATCATCCACACTGATCACTGACATCTTCAACTTATATAGACACAAGGGAAGTTGAAAAATAATCACCATTATAATTGGTCCACATATCTACAACAATCTCATTTGAACACTAAATACAAGAAGGGTAGAACCAATAACATTGTAGATTGCCTTAGTCATCCCTTGGTTGTGGCACCGACCACTATTTTGAACTCTTGTAGGCACGAGAGTTTTGGATGGCTACAATTGTACAAAAATGATCTAGATTTCACAAACACATACCATATGTTTATGGATGGCAAGCAAGTACCAAACTTCCACATCCAGGACATGTTGTTATTCTACCTAGGACACCTATATGTTCCTTCAATTGAGCATGCAAGACATTTGGGTCTAGAAAAAACAGTGGTAGTACTGCAGAAGTATTTTTATTGACCAAAAATCTGATAGGATGTTGGAAAATATATTAGATGTTTCTCTACTTGTGTCATTTCTAAGCCAACTAGTAAGAAGTAAGGCCTATACACTCCTCTTCCTAGTCCTAAATAGCCTTTGGAATCCATCTACATGGATTATATGTCTATCCTTCCTTCTACCAAGCATGGTAATGACTATGTATTTGTGGTCATTGATAGATTTTCTAAGATGACTATGTTGGATACTTACAAGAATAATATCACAACAAAATACATTGGCAAACTCTTCTTCGAATGAATGTGGGTGAATTTTGGGATCCTAATAACCATTATATAAGATTAAGACAATAAAATTCTTAGCACATTCTGATCAAGCCTCTGCTCGTTTTTGGACACTAGGCTCACCAAGTCGGCGACATTCCACCCTTAGACTTATGGCTAGATAAAGGTCATCAATAAGATGACAATGCACATACTGTGCATGTACAACTCCAAGAATCCATGTACATGGGATGAGAGTTTTCCCTATATGCAAAACAACTATACTAGATCTCTGCATAGCTTGACTAGACACAACTCCTTTCAAGTGGTCCTAGGATTTCAACCATTGTGCCTGATTGATGTTGGCATGCCTCCTACGGCTACATGGGCACAATCTATACATGTACAATCCGAAGCTGATAAAATCACTAGTTTTATTAAATGCATCCAACACATCCACTAGAAAGTTCATGATATACTAGATAAGCCAATGCCAAGTATAAACAACATCATGATCAAGATTGGGTGCGACATAAGTTTCAAGTGGGAGATAAGGTGTAGTTGCATCTACAGAAGGAATACTTTACCATATCTAATCAAAAGCTTCAACCACTTCGATATGGATCTTACACCATCACTAAGTTTGTGGGTAACAATGCTTTTGAGCTAAGTATGCCTCCATTACTTGGTCTGCAACGCATATTCAATATGGACCACCTTCAGCCATACTTCCCACCATTATTGGACACTTCAAACATTGTTTAGGAGCTGACACCAATAGATGTCAATCTAGATTGCATCGAACAAGCCACAACTAATTGTATCATGGAAACACAAGTTAAAAACACTCACCAATAGAGGATCCAACTATATCAGGTTGTCAAAGTTGGCTAGCTCCTGCACCAAGGCAAGTGACTCTCCAAGGACCAAATTCAACAAAATTTTCCCCATATCAGGGATGCACTCAACACAATGGGGAAAATTACTTCCTAAGGTGGGAGGATTGATCGAGGCAGATATTGGTGGCCACCCACCTATTCCATTTGGACCCAAAACCTTCTTTCCTTTCAAATTCCTAATTTCCAACACAATTTCCTATTTCAATAGTTTTCTATTTTTGGTATTTTTTGGGTCCTGAAATTTCGTAGCCATTTTTAGGCCCTAAAAAATAAGTTTGCAGTCAAAATTTGTTTTCCTCAGATAGAACTTTCTAATGGGATATGGTTCATGAAAAGCAAAGATCGTATGCCAAAGTTACAACCCTGTGAAGTTGATGTTCCAACTAACACCAGTGAGACCCACTTTTGGTGCTTTATCTCCTAGGGTTATTTTGGATGTTTATGGTTTTGTTTCTTGAAGATAAAAATGCCTGAGATATTCATTTTAAAACCTTTCATAAGACATGTAGCCATCACATCTCTTCTCAGAGATATGCTACCATCATCCAAGCTAATTTATTTCATTCCTAAATGTAATTTTTTTTCAACAATCGTTATTTGTTAATTGAAGTTTTCTTTTGTTGCATATTTGTTTATTTGTTTAAATATATTTCATTTCATTCCTTCATAAATATGGATCACAATAAATCTAGGTCTTAGCCTTATGCTTCGATTGATCATAGTAGTACTTAGCTTTCTAGATAATGTCTTTTAATGTTTTGGGTTCATCAAAATCAATCCTATCTTTGTATGCTTGTGGTAGCCCACTGACGTACCTTTTAGTATTTACCTTTTCATCCTTAATATATAACATATACCTTATTAATTCCAAAATTCTATTTGTTTATTCATAAGCAGTAAGTTTCCTAGCTTATACTCACAAAATTCCTTAATTTGGTTGCCATAGTACCTTTTTGACATGCACTTCTCCCATAAATATTTCTCAAATTTTTTCCTTGAAAAATTCTTCACTCTAATCCTCTTGACATCTTCAAATCATCCCACCATACATCAAATTTTCCTTTTAATATGAACATGGCTACCTTAGCCTTCACTTTTTCAGAGTAGTTGTGTACTTTGAAGTATTTTTTCATCCCCAACAGTTAGGCTTCTACCTCTTCAAATTTCTTATTTTCTTTGTCAAAAGTGGGGGGTTTTTATTTCTTAAACTCCTATAGCCTTACACCTTTATCACACCTTTTTCTAATAGCGTATTTTAGTTTCAGAACCAAACAACTAGTTATGGTTGCTTGATTTTCTTTTTGAACTATTGAGTGGAGTTTCTCCTCTCACTATGTCTCTGTTGGCTTGCTTTTTCCTTTTATTGAATTGTTTCCTTCTTCTTTATTAGCTTCAAATACATTCTTCCCTCTCTTAGATAGGATTTTATTCGATTTTTATTTTCCCACGTAGCTGACACCAAGGTCATGTTGTTTATTGATCCAGAGATCAAAATTTTGCTCAAAAATTAAACTGCCCAGAACCTTTCGAAGCCATTGTCAATTCATAGTGTTCATTTTTTTATTCCAATGACACTTGGTTTGCTTCACTCCGATGTCGTATGACAAAGTTATGATGTTTTGATTGTTTGGCTCAATAGCTAAAAAAAATTGTAGGTGGGTTGATTGGGCTGCTGAGCGGGAAGTCCATACCGCTGATGTCATGATGATGTCAACATGCCAATTATGCGTACAGGACAAATCACAACTTTCCAAGTGTCATGATCGTACATGTGTGAGTTGGTCTAATTTGATTTGTTGTAGTGTGTTTTGGTGGCCCAATAGGAAGCTACCATGTCGCCCTACCAGAGGCCACCACATGGCGCCTCCTCACTAGTCAAAAATTTGTTTATGGTCTCATAGGTCTTGGTGGGAATCGAAATCATGACCTACCGCAACATATTCCAGACCTCCACCATCTCCCCTACGGGTTGTTTCTTACCCATATACTTCTCTGCATATATTTGAAGCTGTAACACCCCCTCCCAAGTCTACCCAAAGTAACCATGCCAACTGGGGCAAACATGAGGAGAAATGCTACCATGATCCAATTCGACCTCCTATGTCACCTTAAAGAAGTGGAATCGACAAAAAGTCACATACAGTTATCCAACATCATCAATAGAACCCTCAAAAGACAAGTCAACCACAAAGGCAACCTTTCCCTCAGTCCCACTGCTATTTCGTAGCTCTTAGGCCAAAGTCACTCTCATGCTATGGGAAAGGGAGTGAATAGAAACCCAAAGTCTCTCTCACAGGCCTGCTTTACAGGAACTGTGGACCAAAATTGCTAGTTTTGTGCCAGCGACCCCGGGATTTAAACCACTTCTCTAGCCTAGAATCCTTCCCTCTTCCCAGAAGTTGTTGTAACTTCTATAGTTCATTAAAACATGATAATAATGATGATCAAACCAAAATCACCCTCAGGACTAGGCCTGAGCATCCCTAACCAGGATTGACATTCTGTCAAACACTTGACATCAATTCAACCTATAGGTCTAGGATACAAGACAAAGCATAAATGATTGAAACAACTTATGAAAAATAACTAAAATGATCACCTCCTTCTCCATTTAACTATTACATTATCAATTAGGTATTGCATCCATCCATTTAATAGTTACAAGTAAATGCATGAAATAACCATGACATGAACTAGTCATTTAACCATACTTATAACCAACATAAAACCATGTAAATATCAAAGATAAGATAGCCATTGAATCCACATATAAATCAGTGAAAAAGTAAGAGAACTTAGATTGTATTATTTATAGGAAAATCTGACCAAGTTCGTGACTTCCACGTACCACCTGACCATACACATGACTGAACCAAATCTCTCTTTCAACTAGTCACCCTCAAACCATATTCCAAGCATGAATATGGGATCTCATAGAAAAACCAATCCAAGAACAACCAAGGGAATCCAGAGGTTAAACCACCTCCACACTCATCAAACCATGATCACACCAAAATTGGTGCTCTGATAACAACTGGAAATAACTTGGGATTCCATATAGCACCTCCACCTCCACCTTGGATTTTGAAATCCATATAGCAAACCAAAGCTCAAAACCGAAATAAAAATCCCAACACCATGGCATCTGAAAAAAGGAAAGGCTAGGCTGAAAAAAGAAAACCATGCCATCAACAAAAAGAGAACCATACACCAACATGTAAAGCCATGCATGTCCAAACCAGCTAGGAAATTACACATGCACGAGGTTATCTGCAAGTATTCCTGCTAAAGCTGCTTGATCCTGCTTTTCCTTCCTTGATCCAAAGCTAGAGTGCTCCAAGAAAACTCTATGTGACTAAGAGTGAGAGAGAGATAGAATAATGAGAGAGCTCCAAACTTGCTCTGACATTATTTTCCTTTATTTTCCTTCAAAGATGGGGGAGGATGTCCTTTTCATTTCTCATTTTCCATTATTTTCCTTCATTTTCCTCCTCACATGCAACATGTGACCTTTTACCTTCCTTTTCTCCTAATTTCCTTTGTTTTCATAAATAAATGTGCCAAAAATGCCTTTTTCCTTTTAATGCATTTGCCTTAGCCTTTTCCAATTTTACTTAGCCAAAACACACATCGAGTGACCTCCATTGGGATATATTTGGCCAACATTTAGCCTGGAATACATCTCCCTTACCCATGGTCTTATTTTTCCTTTATTTACTTTTGTTACATGAAATTTTCACCAGGGTTGTTACAAAAGGCATATGATTTTTCATTAGGGGGAAGGGGTCAGGTGTTAGCCCTGGCCCCCAATCATGTTACTATCCATGAGACTTATCATAGGAGCGTAGAAAAGAGGGTCGAGGACCAGACCTAGCCCCTGGTCATGGTAATGGCCATATGACCACATCGCTTGGCGTCAGAGATGAAGAGTCCAGACTAGGCCTTGGTCATAAGGTATGTGCATAGGACCATTGTCAAGTGGAAAGGGTGATCAACGGCGAGGGATAGGCATTAAGCACCAATGCTTGTTCATGTTTACTCCCACGATATCATTTGTGAGCACAGTTGGAGGAGGGTTTGGGGACCTACCCTAGCCCTTGGGCACAAGACCTCCCATAGGACCGAGTGCAAAGGTGTTGAGGCACTTAGTGAAGGGGGCAACTTGTAGGCCCTATACCCAAGTCGCATTACCACTTATGTGAACAAAGTAGAGGAGTTACACCGGAGGGTGACGATGGGTAGCATCAACCCTTGGTTCTCAGTGCTCAATGTGACCACCATTAGGAGCTCTAATAGTGGGTGTGAGTGGTTAGCCCCGACCCCCAACCATATTAGCTGCCATGTGACCAACAACCCGAAGAAAGAGGTGCCACGGTCAGTAGGGGCAGGAAATAAGCCCATCCCACAACCTTATGGCCCATGTGGCTATGGTTTTGTGCTCACAGGGGTTACTGGGCATTTAAAAGATTCGACAATTTACACCTTTGGCGGGCAAAATTGTTGCCTCCTGAGAAGATTTCAGGGCAGAATTGTCGCTTTCTTTGCAGTTTTACCTAGTTTGTAGGACATATAATAGAAGAAGGTTGGGAGAGCCATAACTAGAGGACTTTTTAGCATTTTTTAGCTCAAGAAGAGTCTAGATAGGGTTTTTTGGACATTCTTGATCTAATGGAATCCTTTGTTCACTGATTGGAGCACATTTGAAGAGACTTTTTGGTTTGAGTCCATGGGTGCCAGGATGAATCAGTATTTTGGAGTATTTATTGAAGGCTTTTGAGCATGGAGAGGACCTTGTAGGGGTTTTATAGCCTTCAAATGTTAATTGCAGTAGTTGTGACTTATTTGGGATGACTCATGTTTGTCTTTTCTCACTATGTCTTGTTGAGGAAAGCTCTCTTTTTGTACTTCAATGTGGAATTGTTGTACTTTTTTTCTCATTTTCAGATGGAGTACAGGGTCTTAATGTGAGAGCCCTTTTCTTTTTTACTTTTTCATGCCTAACTGTAGGTTGTAATTCTTTTTAGAGTGAGAGTTCTTGAGAGTGTTTCCTTGAAGGGGAAACTAGCCACTCATATTGTCAATAAATTTTATGTACTCTTCATCATTGAAATATATGGAGTGGCCTTGTTGTGTTAGCAGGCCAAGAGATGTAGCCCAAGAGGGGTGAAATCTGTCACCAAATTTTGTTTCTTCTCTCTTCTTGAATTCCTTTATGAGTTAGATGATGATATGTTACTTGTTTAAATTTCACATGTAAAACTAACTCATTAACCTTGAAGAGACCTTAAAAACTTGTGTTTGTGTAAGACCCATTTTTACATGCAAAGCATCAGAGGATGACCAATTTTTAGGAAAGAGAAGTTCTCCTCCAATTTCAAATCAATTGGTATTGGAGCTGGTTCTAACCAAGTTGCAAGAATGGGAAAGAAGATGGAAAGTCTCCA
The DNA here is from genome assembly GCA_000404065.3 of Pinus taeda. Taxonomy (NCBI): domain Eukaryota; kingdom Viridiplantae; phylum Streptophyta; class Pinopsida; order Pinales; family Pinaceae; genus Pinus; species Pinus taeda. The sequence goes on along the minus strand of APFE031022873.1, from coordinate 37,953 downwards.
AGAGCTAGAGGAGATGAAATTGTCTCTTCGAATGGAGAATCTTGAATTGAGAAGACTTCTTGAAATTGTTGAAGAGGAGAAAAGGCATATGCATCTTCAGTTGTAGTGCTTAAGGAAAAATTTGGTGAGTGTTCCACTACAATGATAGAAAAGGATACCTCCAAAGTGAAGCCAGTATGTGGGCACGGTCCAAACACTGGTTGTGGACACTATGTAGAGAATGATGAATGTGCATTTTCTTAGCATCTCAAAGATTCTCATTATATGTTTTTTGGTAACAGTGGGTGGCTTGAATCATCTTCAAATTCGTCATCCGCATCTGAAGCAGAAAAGATGGGTGGAAAGTTCAAGGAGGTAATCAACACCTCAAGTTCAAACGTTTAGTTTATGTTAATAACACATCTTTTGCAGCATTTGAAAAACATACTAAAGGCATGGTATGAAGTTGTTAGCTCAGATGGGTTATGAAGAAGGAGGCCTCAAAATAAATGGACAAGGAATCAGTAATCCTGTCATGGTGAAAGATAGAATAAGATATCAAGGATTGGGATATGGTAATAGAGAGTTTGGAGATTGTTCTCAACTATTTGAGGTAAAGAAATCATTAGAGGATGATATGTCACACCAAGATGGTAGTGATAATGTTAATGTGTCTCCTAAAGGAGATGAATGATTTAATGAATGTTGCAAAGGAATTTTCATGTCATCGTCCAATCCACATCGTCAAAGTTACAACCCAAGGGATAAGTATAAATGTCATGGTAATTTTCCAAATATTGATAATTTTGATTATTTGTGGGACATGTATCCTTGCATTTTTTCTGATGAATTTGACCATTGTGTGGTTGATTGTGAGCAATGAAATGTGATGGTCAAAAGAATGGAACAAATTCTTTGCATCAATCATGAAATACCTCCTTCAAATTTGAATACTTCCTTGTCGATGGGAAATTGACAATACTTTTGTGCCCATTGCAACATGCATGGGCATGGGAATGAAATATGTTGGAAACTACATCCAAAACTTCATCCCAATAAGGATAAAGAGTTTATGCAAACCAATGCAAGGAGCACAATAGGTGGCAAACAAGAGACTAGAATAGTTCCTAAGGAAACCTTCAAAATAAAATAGATGCATAAACAGAACCCATAAACCTAGGAGAAGCAAAGATTGGGTAGAAAGTTTGTATAGTTTGTTTCTTTGTAAATTGTAAATGCTTGTTGTTGTTATTACCTATTTTGGATACTTTGTGAAGTAAACAAGAATAATCACTATTTGAAACAAGTATGTTTTTCTTTGACATGTTATGTTGTTGGCCTGTTTATAATTCCAAATGTTTGAGGGATTTTGGAATGAACAGTGTTTGTCGTCTAATTTGTCTACAGTTGCATCATGTACTCACCAATATAGGTGTTCAAGATGAAACTTGTTGTGAATGAAATATTTGATAAATATTGTACAAGAAATGACTATGTTTCTTTGGACAAAGCCAAATGTGTCATTGAATTATTGAATCCAGAGTACTTTTGTGTACAAGCGCCATTTGAGAAAAGTAAAGAAAAGTTTGAATTAGTGCATGAAAAGCATTGAATTGCTTATGATTTCCAAGATGGAAAGTCAAGTTTGTCTTCAACAATGGAACTTCAATATGAAGTTGATTGAGCCATGAAACATGGGTTTAAAGAGAATGTTCATATTCCATCCATCGATGTTTTTGTTCCTGCATGGTAATAGGAATTGCGGCTCGATCCTTGGTAGGATAGTAAAGTCTTCACGTAGAGGATAGGTGGAGTACCTTGATTGGAGCTTGAAAGAACCAATTGAAAACATAGCCTTAAGGATTGAGTTTGGGAAACTTTTTAGTTTTTGCCTCATTTTGTGTACTAGGAGAAGCTAACTTTTGGAGTCTAAAAGTTCCTAGTGGGGAGGTATGATATGGAGATCAAAATTTTGCTCAAAAACAAAAGTGCGTAGAATATTTTGAAACTAGCATCAAGGTGTATTATTCGTCGTTCTTATTCCAATGACACTTTTTTTTCTTCAATCTGATGTCGTATGAAAAATTTATGATGTTCTGATCATTTGGCTCAATAACTAAAAAATTTGCAGGTGGGCTGACTGGGCTGCTGACTCGGTAGTTTGTACTTTTGTTGTCATGATGATGTGAGCATGCTAACTAGGCATATGGGACCAATCAAAACTTTCAATGTTTCATGATTGTACAAGTGTGAGTTGGTCGAATTTGAATAGTTGCAGTGTGTTTTGATGCTCAAAGGGAAGCTGCCAAGTGGCCCAATGGGAGGTTGCCACATGGTGCCTCCATGTTAGTAAAAAAAAAAAATTATGGGCTTAAAGGTCTCAGCTGGAATCGAATGCATGACCTATTGCAACATAGTCTAGACCTCCACCATCTTGCCTACGGGTTATTTCTTACCCATATAACTCTTCGCATATATTTGAAGTCATATGATTTCACATTTGGGGGAAGGGCCAAGTGTTAGCCCTGGCCATCGTTCATGTCACTCTCCATGAGACCTGGCGAAGGAGTGTAGTGGAGAGGTATGGACACCGGCACATCCCTTGGTCATGGTAATGGCCATATGACCACAACCCATGACGTCGAAGGAAAAGAGTGGGACTATCCCTTAGTCACAGGGTATGTCCATAGGACCATCAGAAAGTGAAAAGGGTGCTTGGCGGAGAGGGTTAGGTATTAAACCCAAGACCTCCCACATCACTCAGCATGAAGGAGTTGAGGCACTTAGCAGAGGGGGTGGACTGTAGGCCCTAGCCCTGAGTCCCATTTCCACTCATGCAACCAAAGAGGAGGAGTTATGTCAGAGGGTGAGGGTGGGTAGCACCAACCCTCGATTCTCATTGCTCCATGTGACCACCACCAGGAGCTCTGGCAACGAGGGTAGGCAGTTAGCCCTAGCCCCCAGCCATATCTGCTGCCATGTGACCAACAACCAGGAGAAATATGTGCCAAGGCTGCCGGGGGTGAGCAATTAGCCCAACCCTCGAACTTATGGCCCATGTGGCCCTGGTTTTGTGCTCACGGGGGTTAACGGACATTTAAAATATCTGACAATTTGCACCTTTGGCAAGCGAAATTGTCACATATTGAGCAGATTTCAGGGTAGAATTATTGCTTTGTTTGCAAGTTTATCCAGTTTTTTAGGACTGATAACAGAAGAAGGTTGGGAGATCCATAAATAGAGAGTTTTTGGCCTTTTGGAGCTCACGAACAGTTCAAATAGGGGTTTTTGGACATTCTAGATATGTAGGAGGCCCTATTCACTAATTGGATCAAACCTGAAGAGAATATTTGTAGGTTTGTGTCTACGGGTGACAAAATCAATCAATGTTCTGGAGTAGTTATTGAAGAAGTTTGAGCATGGAGAGGACATTGTAGGGGTTTTCTACCCTTCAGATGTTAACTGTAGCAACTGTGACTTATTTGGTACAACTCATTTTTGTCTTTTCTCACTATGTCTTGTTGAGGAAAGCCCTCTTTTTCTACTTCAATGTGGAATTGTTGTACTTCTTTGCTCATTTTCAAATAGAGTACAGGGTCTTGATGTGAGAGCCCTTTTCTTGTTGACTGTTTCATGACTGACCATAAGTTGTCATGATTTTTAGAGAGTTCTTTGCAAGAGAACATTTCCTTGAAGGGGAAACTAACCACTCATATTGTCAACAAACTTTATGTACTCTTCATCATTGAAATATATATAGTGGTCTAGCTGTGTTAGCAAGCCCAAAGATGTAGCCTAGGAGGGGTGAACTCCGTCACCAAATTTTGTGTTGTCTCTCTTCTTGAAAGCCTTTATGAGCTAGATGATGATATGTTACTTGTTTAATGTTCACATGTATAACTAACTAAATAACCTTGAAGAGACCTTAAAAACTTGTTTTTGTGTAAGACCCATTTTTACTTGGAAAGCATCAAAGGACGATCAATTTTTAGGAAGGAGAATTTCTCCTCCAATTTCATATCATTTATGCCTTTCTAAGTCTGATAGATGAGTTACAAAATCATAACATTCACTTCTACTTGCTTCTTTTGTTCTCCAACAATCCTCGCATTATCTACTTAACAACTTCTTAATTCAACCTTTAAACTCTTGAGGGTGTCCACCCATTCAAGGGAGTTTTCCTCCAACCTTTTCCCAATTGATTCTTCTTCCTGATTATGTTGGGATCTATTTATTATGTATTGCACCATCCTGCTACTCATTCTTGTCTTTTTCACTAGATCTTGCACTATATTATGTGTCGTTACACACACATACATATGGAATAAGTATTCATTACCTTGGTTTATCTGCTTGATGAAGTTATTCACTAAATTAGATTTCAAGTTAGTAAAAATAGCATACATGGAAGCATACTTGTAAGGGTAGTACTCATATCAACTATAAATCTAAAGAAAGTCTACACATGAAATGGCTAAAATGTCATTCTAAATTATTTATGTGGGTTTCTTCAGGTTCAATGTTGGGCCTTAGCTCTGATCACTCTGTGTCAAGGTTATAAACCTTATTCTTCAAGACCCTTTCAGTCTAAGTGTTGAACTTCAGCTCTAATACCACTTTTTAACATCTCTCCCACCCCTTTCGACTATCTCAGGCTATGGAAAGTGTTACTTTACAACTTCACATGACCTCCATAGTCTGTCATGAAGATGGGGTTTCGAAAAAATGATATTTTTTCAAATTTTATTGAATAAAAATATGGTATCACTATCACACCTAGCTCAGTTGATACAAATTTCACATCAATCTGATTTGCGGATTGAAAGTTACACCTATGCAAAGTTTTTTCATTTAAAAATTGCTAATTCAGCATTGGGTTGCCATGTGCACCCACGTGGCCTCCATCTAGAACATGTGGCATAGCCACGTCATCAGCTTGGAGTTCACAAAGAATCCATGAGGTCATGGGTTGGGTGCTCTTGAGTATTGAATTGTTAACATGGGGTCTAACCAAAGGTCGAGACCCACTGTTCAACGTGGAGCCCAAGCCATATGCCATATCGACCTTGAGTCTCGTGGTTACTCTTGTGCTTAAATTCACGTTATCCTAGTGGCCCAAAGGCCCATAAGATTAATGAGTCCATGAGAGACACGTCACATCCGAATTATTCTACTACTTGTTGGCTTCACTTGTATCTTTATGGGAGCTTGATGGTCCAGTCACTAGACAGAGTTCCACCAACAAACCAACCCCCCCCCCCTTGCTCCCCCCCACATTTATCTCTGTACGAATTATTTTTGGCTTCATGGCCCACTGTCCCACTCTTGACAAATTTTGACATCAGGGTCTTCCACTGCCATCTTTTCATGCCTCACTCCAATGTTCCAAAGGCGAGGAGGTTCAAAGTTAGGCATGAGATACTCTGGTTGAAGCCATTTCAAACTAGGGGATGATTAGCCACAACTATTTTTTAAGTATTTTATTCCTCCAAAATCCCTAAGGCTGAGCACCAAATTGGCTAACCCTCAACATATTTTGACCTCGAGTTCTAGTGGATGTTGTTATTCAGATTCATAGCAATACCCCATTGGCTCTAAGGTAGAGCACTAAAGATCTAGATCTTGGTATTTTAGGGTTAAAGGCCGTGGAACTTTAGATCTCAAATTACAGTAAGTGAGAATGATGAGAGTGGGAAGGTATTTATCCCCAATTCATAATTCAACATTACATATGGCCCAAATCATGGCCTTCACAATGCTTCACCAATGTGGTGATAAATAGTGGTATGAATCACTCTTGATTCATAAATTTAATAGAAGGGACATGATTCCAAAACACAATCCACATAGATTGTAAGCTAATTAAAAATGGTCTGATAGAAATTCCAACTTTTTTGAATTTATGCAGCCTAGCATACAAGATCTGTAGAAATTCCCACTGTAGATCAACAGATTATGCAATATACTGAAAGACAAGACAAGATCTACTTCTACAACACTTTGCGGAAGCTTAATTGAATTGAGCAAGATCTAGAGAACACATATAATTGAGAATGAGAAATCAATCACACATAACACAGAAGAAATAACCCGAGGAAAGCCTCAGCCTAAAACCCCAATCTCTGTATTATCATACAAGTGGAAATCTTATTCAAGTTACAAAAAGAATCAGCTCTCAAGCTATCCTGCTGTCTCTACAATCAAACAATACAACTTACAGACTAAATAGGCACTATATATGTCCTCCTCAAGCCCTCCAAGCCTCCTATTTCCTTGCACAGTTTTTCTTGGGGTTCAATGAAGCCACATGTGTGAATTAGCCTAATCACACTCACAAAACCTGAAGTAGTAACTGCACAATCCTCAAGGAAATAATTCCTTCTGCATGCAAGGAATATTCACAATGGAATATTCTAGCAACTGATAGTACACTTCCCCTCCATCTGATCTCAAATGGGTCTCTATTTGAACTGACATGCATGAGCTATTTATGAGAGAATATTCAGTTATCAGAAGTGCAGTAGTTACATGCATGCATGCATTAACTAACTCAACTCACATTAATTCAAAAAACTATTTGAATTAATCTAATTGGACTTGACTCAGTTAAATGAGCCAACTAATTACAACTCATCCTTATCTCTTTAACTGATGGATAAATTCCTCAATTAATGGATAAACTATTTCATGTCCCCACATAGACTTCATGTTTGATTTTCCTTAATTAATTAACTCATGGTGAATTAATTAATTATTTTACAAACAGCTGCTAAGATCAATTTGAATTTTTACATCTCTATTTTTTTTCTGGGACTAACTAAAATAGGAAGGTATCCCGAAATGCTATTTATAGCAGTACTAAATTTAGCACTTCTATATTTAGCATTTCTCGTTGCTATTTTCAACAAGATCAAGGCCATCAATTGACCAATTAGCTATTCGTAATTAAAAACATAGGGTTGCATGCTTGATGCAAGATAATTATAGTTCATTCAATTGAATGCATGCCATGCATATGCAATCCATACATAGAACACAAACTCCATAATTTCAGTACACAATAGGTACAACACAGTCCAAATATTTATTTATCACTCAACATATAATATAATTTGTAAGTATTGAGATCTACATAAAATATCAATAACACTATACATTCAGATAGCCATGGAAATGTCAGGGAGTTTTCAACCATGGATATATACATATTTAAGCACTCATTCATGAATCACACAAAAACATGTATCATCTTGTTATCACATCTTAGCATAGTGAATCATTCATAGATCAAATGGGAATAAACCATTCTACATATTTGAATGAGTTGAATTCAGTTTGCAATTGGAGAAGGGACTCCCACTATCCACCCAACCAAAGGTTAGTTACACTGAAATATGTCTCGAGCCAACTCTAGATTCTAAGGAATTGATTGCATAGGTGATACACACCAATGGATTGGTGAAGCTCTAAGGAGTTTTAAAACACAGTACTTCAACCAAATTTCATAGGAGTGTGTTACTCAACTTTGAAGGATTGTTTCACTTTTGTAGGTGCTTTAACAATAGATTGACAAGCACTAGTTGTTTTACAACCAAAAAAAATCGCCCAGTAATTAGATTACTTAACAACAAATAGACAAGCTCTAGTGGTTTCACAACATACAACAAACACCCAATGGTTGAGTGGTTTGACAAAAAATAGGAAAGAATGCAATAAACTAGTGGTTTAACAACAAATTGGAAAGCAATAGTAATTTCAAAGTCAACAACAAGCACTGAGTGATCACGTGGTTTAATAATATATGAGAAAGTACTAGTAGTTTCATAGCCCACCGCAAGCACCCAATGATTAAGTGGTTTAACTGAATATTGAAAAGTACTAGTTGTTTCATAGCCCACCACAAGCACCCAATGATCAGGTGGTTTAACTAAATGTGGCCAAGTACTAGTTGTTTCATAGCCCACCACAAGCCTCTAGTAATTGAATTTGATCTCTAATCTCCTCACTTGTGACATGATCTTAAAAAAGGAAACAATCTGTGGGTTTAAGACAAGCAAAGAGCTCCTAGAGCATCCACCTCCACCAATTCAAAAACTCCAACATAAAAATCCTAGAGATCACATAAATCTAATCCAATGTTGGGTTGCATTTATATAAGTTTCCCTTCTGCATCCCTTGGCACCACCGAGAGGGCATCACTTGGATCCTTGATGAATCTACTCCTAAGTGTTGTCTCTTTAGGCCACGATAGGGGGGAAATCAATATGGGGTCCACCTAGACAACTAGTTTTTTCCCAACATAACCATCGATGGGTTTTCCAACTCCATATCGGTCTAATCTCATCTCATTAGAAAAAATCAGCCGATAAAAGTAGCTTTTCCTAATTACGAAGATTTTAGCTTTAAATTCAACAGGATATGCGTATGACCCTTTTTAGTTTATGTAAATGAATCCAACAATATTCCCTCGAGATCTAATCACTTGGTCATCCCTCTAATCCAACAAGTTCAATTTAATTTAATTAATAAATTCCAATTGCTAAAACAAAGATCTTGCGAGGAGTAGTTATCCACATTAGATTCATAGTTACATAAAATGTTTATAAATGCAATAGTCAATGCAGGGGATGTTACATTAGGGGACTTATTAATCTTCATCGATGTAACAATAGTAGTGATTTCTTTTGAAAATTCACTATCCGTCCTTCCCTATCAACCACTTAAACCTTATATAGGTTTCTTTAAAATGTACATTTCTAGCTTCTACTACTTTTTCAAATAGGGAAAAAGGAGATAATATTTTTTTAAAGTGAAGCCAGAACATATCCTCGATCTTGGAGGAATTGTCCTCCAAAGTTCCATCATCACTATCTAAACCATGAACACACTCCAACAAAATTTTCTTCTTCAAAAATCGAAGAAGAACTTGGAATATTCATCCCTTTCATCAATATGTTGAAGTTTGGCTCAAACTTGAGCTCCCCTAACAATGCATAAATTCTCTCCCCATACCTTCAATTCTAGGTGTGTTACTTCTTTATAAATAATTGTATTGTGAAGATTGTTTTTATAAAAATGTTCAAACCTCCTTAAGTGATCCTCACATCCTTCACTCTCTTCCTCCTTCTTAGAGCCACTCGCTACCCCATCCCCTCATAAATTTCACCATTCAACATATAACAACAACCCATGATATTATCCAAACCCTATCCCCTTCAGACATTGGGGGATGATATAAATTTATAATCACCATCAACATTGTATCCACAAGCCAAAGTTTACTAGGTGAAGATACCATCGTAAGATCCATAAAATTGCTTTAGTCTCACCTAAATCAACTTATTTCCTTGCTTAATATTGCTCCAAGTGAACCATCCACCATAGTTGATGCACTTCTTTTTTCATTTTGGGTTAAAAAACTATAGTGAAGCCTTACATCTAGTCCATGCATGTTAATCAAGTCCCAAGATATTTCTTCTAACAATCCCATCTCGTGACCATGCCATTCAACCAAGTTGAAATTTCCCCCAAGTATCCACCTAGTAGCCAAGAGTAAATAGGTCATCCAATCCCAAGGTGCACCTCTCTCTGTGCTAGAGTTTAGAGTATAGAACAAAAGAAAGCCCTTTTGTTTGATGAAGAATTTATGTGATCCATAGGCACTTGTTCTCATGACCTTTACCTTGATATACTATGCAAAAACTAGGGCAAATTTGATTATAAAGCAACAATGCTTGTCAAAAAAATGAAAAAAAGATTCATCGTGGCCCACAAATTGGATATGGAATCTACAATAGAGATTAAGAATGATGTTGACGATTAAACACTAGGAAACAAGCTATTAAATTATATGAGCTTTGCATGGTGTGCAAATGAATGTACTGGATAAATTTGTTAAGTGACCATTGGATAACAAGCTTAGAGAGCAGCTTGTGAATTGTACATGCTGTAATAATAGCCTTAATATCATAAACATTCCAGTTAACTTGTAAGCCATAAATATGATTGAGGGGAATATGTGTTGTAAGTAAAAACATCATGCTGTATTATTTTATACTTTGTATTTGGTTGAGATGGGAAATATAATTTTTTATTACTCAAGATACAAATTTTTTTTTCATACTTTACAAATGAATGGTATCAATATTCTATAATGGTGATCAAACATATAATTTATAGAATATACCTCACATACCCTAAAAGCTAGAAAAGGGAATGAGGGGAAGGGAACACTCACTGGGAAGAGGTTAAATTTCGATTATGGTTAGATTTTGATTATATGTGAATATATTGAATGCAAAATTAACAGTTCATTTAAAATAAGTGTTGTATACCATAGTCTTTGCCAATATTTTGAATATAAAAATGTTTAAATATGCATATTAATAATTTGAGGATATTTATGAATTTATTGTAAAATGTAATTGCTTGATATCCCACCCAATAATCCATAGAGATGGATAACTAGTTCAAAAATTAGATGGATGACCTTGTTCAAAAATTAGGGTTAGAATTGCTGGTTTTATGATGACCATAAAAACATTAGAGTTGTGCTAGAATTCTTAGCCTAATATCTTATAGTCATTTAGCCTATAACCAAAAAACCCTTTCTTGAAATTAAGGTTAAAGCCTCCAAAACACACAAACACACCCACCTTGCATTGATTTAGTGAAGTGTTTGAATAATCTTAAAATCAATGTTCAAGAAGCAAAACTAGTATACCATTCATCCAAGTCTTCAAGAAAATGGAATCCATCATGAGAACCTGAATGAAAATTGTTATCTTCAACGGAGAGTTCAAGAAAGTAATTAAAGTTTATTAAACATTTTAAAAAATAATTTATAGTTTATAGTTTTCTGTTATGGAACATCATTTTTTCAAATTGCACCATACATGAATAAACTAAAATTATTGTCTAAAGTTTATATTTCACTAACTAAGATTATTGTCTAATGTTTATGTTTATATTTCACTGTGTAAAAATTTTGTAACTCAATATTTCAGTCGACCTTTTACCCATAAAAAATTCTCTTTCTAAATTTTTTTTGATAAAAACAAATAACAACAACAGAGAAATTATTTACAAAACCTTACCTTACATATATAAATTTAAAGTAATTTTTAAATATATAATTTATATTTTATAGATTATGCAGCAAGGTTCTCAAACAATACTCTAATCCAGATTAAATTAATCTAAAGATATAAAAAATCAAAATCATATAAAATTCTTACACTAGAAAACAAAATTATATATAAAAGCATTGGGGCACAAAAATCTCACACTATATATATAAAGCTTTGCTGCAAAAATCCGCATTCTGACTATTTGAACTTATTCAAACTAAAATCTGCATCCTGATAATTAGATCTTATTGAAAATTCCAATCAAAAGTAAAATTGAAGGCTCGATGTGAAAAGGAGGGGCCTTTGCTTCATAAGAGAGGAATTACACGATTGAAAGCTTTCACTGCCTAAGGCCACCAGACGTTGTTGGATTCGAACGCTGAATGAAAAAATCGAGAGTCTCCTATGTACCTGAATGGAATTTTTTAGGTTGTTTTTTGTTCTAAATTGCGCAAATATAGGACCATTTGGCCGTCAACAATCGAGTTCATCATTACCCACCCCTTGTTTGCTACCACATACAATTTTTCATGGCCTTCTGGCCTCCATATCTCATCTTCACACCATTCTCCACCATCATTTAACCGTCTCCACATGCGGATATCGCCACCTTCCTCTCCATGGCGTATTAACACCACTCCCCCATCGCAGTCACTTAAAGAAAGAGATGCAGGGTAATAGCAGATACTTCTGCAAACCTCTGGCAATGTAATTTCTGTCCAACTTCTCTCTGCAATAGCTAATGCTACCATGAAATACATTGCATTCCATTGGATTATCCAGTGAAACTTTCCATTGGAATATGTTGGGTATTTTTGTTGTTTGCAATGGGAAAATACCAAAACCACAAAATATAAATCACAGAGGCAATGCTCTGTTTCCTTTGCTCCAAGATCTTTTACTCAGAGAAGTCTTTTAAAAAAAAAATTACACAGAACAGAGTATTCCACCACCATAAAATGATTTCTATTCATTAAACAAAAACACTTACATATTCATCCTCTTTTACTCAGAGGGATTCACCAAAAACATTTTCACAAAACTTACTCTGCCTCCTATGAAATTTTACACCACTGTGTGTAAATATTTCATTTACATTCACTGCTGTGTGAAAACAAAATTACAGAGTTTT
>APFE031022873.1:0-16807 GCA_000404065.3 Pinus taeda | reverse complement strand
CCATAAATCTTGACAAGAAAAGAGGGCTTTCATAGTTATTGCCCAGTAGTCATAGTTCTTCCCATTAAACTGTGGGAGCTGGGTGTTAAACATACCCATACCAGTGCTTGTGCTAGCCATTCCTTGACTGTGTATTTAAAAACAACTGACTACTGCAACCAAAATACTCCTCCCTTCAGCTTCTTTGTCACCTTCAAAGAGCCTAAGCCTGCTATGATACCACTGTTGGGTATTTTTGTTGTTTGCAATGGGAAAATACCAAAACCACAAAATATAAATCACAGAGGCAATGCTCTGTTTCCTTTGCTCCAAGATCTTTTACTCAGAGAAGTCTTTTAAAATTTTTTTTACACAGAACAGAGTATTCCACCACCATAAAATGATTTCTATTCATTAAACAAAAACACTTACATATTCATCCTCTTTTACTCAAGAGGAATTCACCAAAACATTTTCACAAAAGTTATTCAGCCTCCTATGAAATTTTACACAACTGTGTGTAAATATTTCATTTACATTCACTGCTGTGTGAAAACAAAATTACAGAGTTTTACTCATTTACCTTTTCACATGTGTGAAACAACTCATGGATTTGAAACAAAACAACCCACTGGTTTTCTTCATTCACTTCTCCTTCTCCTGCACTACTGTGCATTCTTTTTCTTTTTACATCACAAAGAAAAATTCACGCTGCTGCATTTCATACATTTCAAACATTGCATTACAATCCTTGGTTTTCATTGGCTGCTGCGGAGCCCTGTTTTTCTTCACCCCGTGTGCAAAAATCCCCTTGTGTAATGATAAATTACAATGGAGTCAACGCTCCTATTAAAAACATATACCAAAAAAAATAATAAAAAAAACTTACATTATGGTTTCGGCCCATACTCCGTATTAACTTCGCCATATGAAAACATTAAAGAAATTACCTAAGTTAATGACACCTTCATTAAAAACATTAAATAAAACGTGCCGTAAAAGTAAAAATAAAGTTCGGGCAGGTTGTTGATAATGATTGTCCGTTGACCTGATCGGACGCAATTCGCTCACCAACCTCAGACAAAACAAACGACCTTTAGCTTCCGGGGAAAGTGGTTTTGGGTTCGTACACTAGACGCGTGGCAGCTGGTTGGGGTGTTCGGAGGCCCTCTGACAAAAACACCTTTTTACCACAAGCGTTGCGAAATGCCTCCACGTGGTTTGTGGTTTTGCTGGGTGGTTTTGAGGTGCATTAAATATTTGCCCGCGCACGGTTGAAATTACAAATTCAACAGAATAGAGACCCTTGCCACGAGGTTGAATGAAGCGAGGTGCTTCCATGGAAACCCTAGTCCATGCATTGGACTCTGAATCATAAATTTCCAACACCATTAAATTCCCACCTCGTTCACGAACGTTATTATAACCGAGCAAGACAGTGCAACGCCTCAGGGTGGGGTCGAAAGTCATTGCACTGAAATCCCAATTTGGGTCATTATGGTCGGGGCGAGGGAGTTGTCTCCAGGTTCTGGTAGCAGGATTGCATATCGAAAGATCCAGTCTATCTTCGTTTCTCATACAGAAGCAGATGCTCCGCCATGCATCTACAATGATTCGGCCCTCTGGACAAGGGAATTTGTAAATGTTTATATCTGAACCACCACCGTGTGCTAATTCTATGACCCACGCCTCCTGATAATGGGGACCACAATAGAGTTGAATGAGAAACGCAGCGATTGAATTCACTGAAAAGTTTGGAACAATTCTTTGCAGGGCATCGCCATGAGGTAACAGATCTTTCCATCGCTTGCAGACAATCCTCATTCTGGCAACATCCCGAACAGGAAGCCTTGCTAAAATCGAACGCAACAAATCGTTGGTAAAGGCTTCCATCTGTTGATTGACGGCGGGAGGCACACAAATTTACAGTGAATGATACATCAATGAATAGCAGCAGAAGACCTTAAAACCTTAAATTGTTCGTACACCTCCTTAGTAACACATGCTCTTCCATTCCCCAAAGAAAATAATCGTCAACTAGTTTGGAACCAGTGTGGTTTATGGTGAAGAGAAGATAAAGACTCAGATCATGGCATTCGGTTAAATAGATGGATAGATCTTTCCAACGGTTATGAGATAACCTCTATAAAAACGGCTACTTTTAACTCGAGAACAAGGACACTAATTAATTCCAACATGATTTAAATAATAAAGTCAAATGTATATGAAATATATCAACATTAATTTCCCCTATTTTTTATAATAAATCTGAAAATAGTTTAGATTAGAATAAGAAAATTAATATTTAATAATAAGTTAAATAATATAAATATATATATCATTGGTTTCGGAAGGTGGGAAGAATATTTTGAAATTGGTAGAGAGCGACTCTGCGAGGAGCCAAACATGGATTCCTCAGATTGAGCAAACAGTGGAAGGATCATGTTCAATGGATCTCGAGAAAGTATAGGCAGGTTATGGGTATGTATATTCAATGCGTTCCAACTCAATCCCGATCGAAATAGAGTGGGGCAGTGATAGAGGCATTGTTATGGCAATACATAGTCTGTAGATAAAATGGACACTATGTGCATAAACCTTAACATAGTGCAAGAAAAAGATGATGTATCGGTGAACATTCAAGATAACAAGAGGGCATTGACATCTTGTGGAGGGCATGAGAAAACTTCGAAGGTGGCCAGTGCACATAATCTAGCTAACATAAGGGTTTCTTCACTAGCTCAATCATTTGGATGCTTTGTTGGTCCTTCTACTTGTGTCTTTAATCCATGACAAACAGAGGATAAGGAAAAGGGAGAAGATGATTAATAGTCAAAGATGGAGAGGTAGGTGAAGATAGGTTAAAGGGAAGGGGGGGTTGGAATCCAAAGCTGCCAAAGTGAAGGAAAGAGGCAAGCAACTGGTTTTGGGAGAAGGCATCAAAATGAGTGATGCTATGGATACAGCTGATTGAGTCCTCGTGGATAGGGTTTGAGGTTGAAAATACTCTTCGGTTAGACTCAAGAAGTGGGTGGAGGAGGTGTGGGGTCAAGTGTTGGTCAACTTGCCTTCGGTTATGAGAATGACTCGAGGATGGTTTTCCCTTGGCTTCTCTTCGTTGAAATAGACAAAATTGGTGCTTTCGAATATTTGGCACATTGAAATGGCTCCCATCCTGTTGAAAAGATGCTCACCATTATTTTACCCTGATCGCGAACAGTTGGGAACAAGCCCGATTTGGGTCAAGGTTTCAGGTTTACCATTATAATTTTGATCTGAGGATGTTTTTAAAAGAATTGGGGATGATCTTGGGACCTTTCTAGATTATGAAAAATCGTTTACTAAGACAGGAAAGATGGCCTTTGCCCGGATATTGGTCCAAATGGATACAAGGGAAGGTTTAGTTGAAAGTTTGTTACACCAATGGCGAGGGTACATTAGAATGTAGACGCTGGACTACGAGGGGGTTCCTTTTCGAGGTGGAATACACTACGTAGTTGGGCATTTATACAAGGAATGTCCATTATTGGATCAGGGAAAGAAGGAGGGTTTCAGGGAGGTTGGAAAATAAGGAACCACAAATCTCAATATTTAGGTGCCTACTCAAGAGAAGGATAGTAAAATCAGAAAAATGGATCAAAACCTATAGAATGTGACTACTAGTTCGAGACCATCAACACCATCTAGCATTAATCGAGTTAGTCATGTTAACGACTCGATGAATTTGGGGACTTTCATGGCTTATGCTTTACGTGTTGTTACATGCCCTATAGCATCGATTCCCTAATGCAGCCCGGATCCTGTACCATTTATATCGGATTACCTACTATTTCCAAATCCATGAGTATGGAACCCTCCTTAGAGTCTTATGCCAATCATAGGTATAATCTTTGATCACTTGCAATTCATGCCTCTAGCCTGGTAGGGGGTATTGGTATTTGGTCACATCCTATGCTGATTAAATTGAGTCGGGGTAGGAATCTCACTTGTATAAATCCATTCATAAGGCCAATGTGGGTGTAGCAGAAGGTCGTCAGATATTTATTAACAGGGTTCTTAGAGAAAATTGCAACCTAGGTATGGTTACTCGATGAAGTGGCTATCCTATAACTGTCGAGGGTTGGCTAGCGCTGCTAAGAAATTAGCCCTCAGAAGATTATTTGGATCTGAGAAGTTGGACGTGATTTTTCTAGAGGAGACTTTGAGGGATATGTGAGCATGTCATTCCTGGTCTTGGAGCTATGGTTCTAGGTTGGTCCTTTCACGCATTGGACATTAAAGAGATCTGGTGGTTTGGCACTGCGTATCAATGGAAAAACAATGAAATTACTTAATGTATGGTGTCAGGAAGGTGTGATTGGAGCAGAAGTATTTTCTACGGAGTTAGGCATCGAAATTAGGATATTAAATGTATATGGTCCATGCCAAAACATAACAACATTTTGGGAGATAATTATGAATGCTTCATCAATGGAGGAGTATAATATCATTATGGGGGGAAACTTGAATTATTCTTTGGGTCTAGCTGAGTCTTGGGGACATAACGCTCAAGTAGATTCTCTTACGTATTTTTTTTTAACAGATCATGGAATCCAATAAGCTAATTGATATTGAATCCACGTGCATTCAACCTACATGGAGGAATCGTAGGACTTTTTATGCCATGCTGGCCAGAAGATTAGATCAATTTCTTATCAAGGAATATCTTAGGCCAGGAGGTAACTCCTCAAATGAATTGTGTTTATTCATTTATATTGTTCATATTTATATACATGAGGGAGTGACTCTTGGGTTTCACCTCCCGACGACTCTTCCTTTTCCAGCATTTAGTATTTACATTATTTACAAATGTTCACCCAATCCCCATGATTAGGTGTCGACATTCCCCCCTTTAATCTAAAGGGATGTTGGTGAGTCCAAGCATCATTCTGAATATTTCAAGCTTTTCTCTTCCAAGCGCTTTTGTGAAGATGCCTGCAATCTGCTCATTAATGGAACAATGGCGTAGATGGATTGTCTTGGCCTCAACATGATGTCGAATCAGATGGTATTTTGTATCGATGTGCTTTGTTCGATCATGGAACTTTGGGTTCTTGGCTAATTTTATTGCAAAGGTGTTGTCAATCATGAGTGGAGTTGAATGTACTTGTTTTACCTGCAAATCTTCCATAATTTTCCTGAGCCACACAGTTTCTTTTGTTACTTCAGCTGCTGCCACATATTCTGCCTCTGTTGTGGAATCTGCTAGAACTGATTGTTTGCATAATCTCTAGGAGACAACTCCTGATCCAAGACTCATAGCATAACCACACGTAGATACCCCAGTTTCTTGATATCCATTGAAGTCTGAATCAGAGTATCCAATCAAGATGAAGTCGCCCACCTGTATATACTTGAGTCCAAAGTCTTGAGTTCCCTTCAAGTACTTTAGAACTCTTTTTACAGCAGACCAATGTCCCTCACAAGGCTTTTGCATAAACCTGGAGAGGATTCCAACAAAAAATGAAATGTCTGGTCTGGTAGTATTCAGGTAGTTGGGACTTCCTATAAGATGTCTATACTTTGTTGGATCCTCAAATTATTTTCCTTCAATGGATGTGAGCTTTAAGTTTTGTTCTATTGTAGTAGTTAGAGGATTGCACTCAGCCATGCCAATCCTGTTCAATAGATCTCCAATGTACTTCTTTTGAGAAAGGAATATAGACTTTGAATGTTGAGTTACTTCAATACCAAGATAGTAATGAACATAGCCCAATCAGTCATTTCAAAACCTTTCTTCAATTCCTTTGTTATGGATGCAATGTAGCTCACATTGTTCCCTGTCATCAAAAGATCATCTACGTATACCACAAGATATACAACTATTTTGCCAACTTTCTTTGACAAACAAAGTTGCATCATCAAGATCATAATGTTCAAAGTTGAGTTTCAGAAGATGCTCAATTAACTTTTCATACTAGGCTCGCGGTGCTTGCTTGAAACGATACAAGGATTTCAAAAATTTGCATACTTTATGTTCATGTCCTTTTACAACAAATCCTTCATGCTAGGACATAAAAACATTCTCTTTTAAATCTCCATTCAAGAAAGCAGTTTTTACATCCATTTGATGGACTTTCCAACAGTTCCGAGCTGCTAGGGCAAAGAGTGTCCGGATGGTAGCCCATTTTGTTGTGGGGGAAAAATTCTCCTCATAATCAACCCCTTCCTTTTGCGCAAAACCTTTTGCCACAAGCCTGGCTTTGTTCTTGTCAAGTGAACCATCAAATTTATACTTGTTCTTGTAGACCCACTTGCAACCAATTGGTTTGGTTCCTCATGGAGGATCAACCAACTTCCAAGTGCCATTCTTTCTCAAGACATAACACTCCTTTTGCATTGATTCTTTCCATTCATCATGATAAGTGGCTTCTTTGAAGGAAGTTGGTTCAAAATCTATAGACAAATTCAATTCACAATAATAAGAAACATCCATATCAACAGGTGAATCAGAATCATCTACATCACCTCCATTTCTCCTAGTTGAATTTTTTGTTCCTATCTTTCCAACTTCATCATGATGAACAATTTCAAGTGGCTTTGTTAGTCACTTTGGGGGACCTTTTTGAGATGGTCCAGGCTGCTCAGTTGATTGAGTTGGGACTAAATCAAGGTTGAGTCTCCACATTATGTCAATCACACCACTCAAAGTATCATCAGTGGTTGGAGTTTCATGTGGGGGAGAGAGTGTTTTAGAAGAAGATTCCACAGATTGATCCAGTATAGGAATCCCCCCTTCAAGATGTGGAATCTAATTATCAAATTCTTGAAATGATTTTGCATTTGTGAATCTATCCAAGTGATCAATTTGTCACTAAAACGAAACCATGTTACAAGATCGAGGGGAATCTCTCATCATTCTCCCATATTTTTTAGAGATCTCTAGGTTGCCGTCAAAACCTCATGTGCCTTTAAAATTCAACTCGACTTGGTTAGGTGATGAGAGATATCACAATATGGTTAAACATGAATGAAGAATATAGTCTCGATCAGAACATGTTTAAGCTGCTGAGAAATTTATGCAGAATCTATAGCGTATCAAAAGGAGATCTATTGATTGGGCTAAGTTCAAAAGGAAAAGGGATGATGAAGCACTCTGCATTATTGAAGAAGACTTAATTAAGCTTGAAGATCTAGTAAATGGAGTATTTTCACCTCTAGAAGCAAAGCAACATGTCATTCAATTAGAGGCTGAAAAATTAAGTTGCTAAAGGAGAAAGAAGAGACTTGGAGGCTCAGAAGCAGAGCTTTATGGTTAAAGTCAGGAGATGACAATACTAGATTTTTCCAACAATTTGCTAAGGGGCAAAAATCCATTAACACTATTTGGTGTATTTAGGATGAGGAAAGTGTTATATACCTAGGGGGGATAATATGGGGTACTAAGGGAGGTACCCAAGGTAATACTGTAATAATGGGATGGGCCCATGGTATTAGTGGATGGTATGAGGGAACCATGGTAACAATCCATGGTATTGCATGTATGAGGTCTATATAAAGGCTAGAAACTCCACATGGAGGGAGGTGAAGAAATATAGTCAAGGATTATTGTATGAGCAAGCATATGGCTTATGGAGTGTTCTCCTTCCTCAAGGAGTGAATGTATGGTGTTGCCCTACCTTAAAGGTTTGATCAATAAATAATCATTTCATATTATTTCTGGGTTTATTTGCATTGTCTTATATTTTCATATCAGATCTATAATATTTTTGGGTTAGATCTACAACAAGTGTATCAGAGCTACAACAAGTGGTATTTAGAGGCACTTTCTCGGGCCAAAAAGTGGATTTTTTTTTTTTTTTTTTTTTTTTTTTTTTTTTTTTTTTTTTTTTTTTTTTTTTTTTTTTTTTTTCAGGATTTCAATGGCGGCGAGTTTGCAGATCAGATTTGTACATTTTGGTGCAAGATCTGCTAAATCTAATTGCATATCTGGTTTCTATTTGAAAAGATATCCGATTTCAAAAAAAAATCGCTTGAATCGGAGTCCGGATGAAGAAGATATCACTGATTTAAAAATCAGTGGGGTTGTAGATAATTTTTTCAGGGCAGCGAGTTTGCGGCACAAATCTGGACGTCCTGGTGCAAGATCTGCAACATCTAATTGTAGATCTGGATTATATGTGCAAAAATACCCGATTTCAAAAAAAATTGGTCGAATCGGAGTCCGGATGAGGGAGATATCGCTAATTTAAAATCAGTTATTTTTTGCTGAAATTTTGGTGACGGCGGGAGAGTTGCAGCACAGATCTGAAATTCTAGTGCCTGGATCAAGATTTCTATCACATGGGCAGATGCAGAATGATTATTCCATTTCTAAAAACAGGTTATAATAAGGATTCTGAGCAATATTGACGGAATTGTGGCCCTTTCAAATTTTCGCCAAGTAAGCGAATTTTTTCTTAAACCCTCTTCATGGCAAAGTTTACTGGAAAAGATGATAGCCCTACTATTGAAGAATTCATACAAAATCTAAAGAACATATTTGGGGAGGGATGGAATTATATGGTACCACTTTTTTTGAAAGAAGAGGCAGCCATATGGTGGAAATCACTGGGCATCACTAACTTGGCCAAATGCCCGGATGAAGAAATGAAAAAACTCCTTATGAACAAATGGTCTCGGGTTAGAAAATAAGATAAGGGGAAACATGTGGAGTTATTTCCTACTGGTATATCCTTATTGCAGGTTCATGCGTTGATTTAGAAGGAGAAGATCGTTGTGTCTATAAATCCTAGTTGTAAGCATAATTTTATCAATGTTAATTTGGCAAAAAAATTGCAAGTTCCAGCCAAACACATTGAAAACACACAAGTGGATGATGAGGATGTTCAGATTTATAAGGATTTGAAGCTTTCTATGGATAAGTATGTGTTGCATGGAGATTTTTATACTTTAGAGATGGATAATATGGATGTTGTTTTGGGATATCATTGGATGGAATCTGCAGGTACTATCAATATTAATGTGCAGAAGAAATTCCTGAAGCTCTGGTATAAAAAGAAGAAAATTACATTACAGGATATTTCCATCAATAAACAGGAAAAGTACATGGAGGATGAAGCAGAAGATGTTCCAGGGACTGACATATCAAATGATGAGCCTTTGATGATCGACAATCAAACACAAACAGAGGCTGAAGCAGAAAAGGTTATAGGTACATCAGATGAGGGTCCAGTGGTTGAAGTCATATTGGAAAAGAAGACATTACAACAGGCGCCACAATAGGGTGAATTAAAGAAAAAGACACCGTGGGTTAAAACTTCAACATATCATCACCCACATCACCCCGCAAGACAACCATCAAGATGGAAACCAAGTAGTCACAAGGACAACAACCCCCGTATGACAGATAGCGAGGAGCGAACATCCACCTACTACACAACAACACAAAAGAGTTGCCATAGTCAACTTCCATATCAAGCAAGCGAGGCACCAGCGAGATCAAGGGTTCACCTTTCTCTTGGATGGCTAGATGCACGTGCATGGTACCAGTGGACTACTCTTTTGAGTAGATCTTATTATTTGTGTTCTTCCCATGTTTCGGAGACGAAACATGTTTAGGGGGGTGGAATGTTATATACCTAGGGGGGATAATATGGGGTACCAAGGGAGGTACCCAAGGTAATAATGTAATAATGGGATGAACCATAGTAATAAATAAGGTGGTTAACCCATATCATGTAAAGGACCACAAGTAGTTAGTAATAATGTAATGGGCCCATGGTATTAGTCGATGGTATGAGGGAACCATGGTAATGATCCATGGTATTGTATGTATGAGGCCTATATAGAGGCTAGAGACTCCACGTGAAGAAATATTGTGTCAAGAATTATTGTATGAGCAAGCATTATGGCTTGTGGAGTGTTCTCCTTCCTTAAGGAGTGAATGTTATGGTGTTGCCCTACTTAAGGGTTTGATAATAAAGATCATTTCATATTATTTCTGGGTTTTATTTGCATTGTCTTATATTTTCATATCAGATCTATAATATTTCCTGGTTAGATCTACAACAATTGGTATCAGAGCTATAACAAGTGGTATCAGAGCTACAACAAGATTCTTTATTGATCAAACCCTTGAGGTAGGGAAACACCATACATTCACTCCTTAAGGAAGGAGAACACTCCACAAGCCATATGCTTGTTCATACAATAATCCTTGACTATATTTCTTCACCTCCCTCCATGTGGAGTCTCTAGCCTCTATATAGGCCTCATACATGCAATACCATGGATCATTACCATGGTTCCCTCATACCATCCACTAATACCATGGGGCCATCCCATTATTACATTATTACCTTGGATACCTCCCTTGGTACCCCATATTATCCCCCTAGGCATATAACAGAAAGAAATGCAGTTCAGTCTTTTAGTAGGCTCATAAATCAAGGTATAAAACATTTTACTAATATTTTTAAAGCACAACCGGAGGCATCCTTGGTGTAGGTGATCAAGGTGGCCAACTCCTTCCCTCATTTTGTAAATGAAGAGGAAAATGATGACCTGTTCTCACCTTAATGATGGCATATATGGAAGTTGTTCTTAAATGGTTTAAGAGGGACAAGAGTCCTGGTCCGGACAATTGGTCAATTGAATTTTATCTCACCTTTTTCCAACTCATTGCTTTTGACCTCCTTAGAATAATCAAAGACTGCAGGACAGAAGGGAAAATGTTTGAGGCCTTCAATGCTACTTTTATAGCATTAATCTCTAAGATTGATTTGGCCATTGATTACAATGACTTTATGCCTATATCATTATGCAATTGCACCTACAAGATCATTGCTAAAATCATAGCAAATAAGATCAAGGCTATTTTGTCTCATCATATTTCTATGGAACAATTTTCTTTCTTAGAAAATAGACAGATCCATGAAGCCATAGGAATAGCTCAAGAGGGACTCCATTCCATGAAAGTCAAGAAGATAAAAGGAATGATTATGAAAATCGATTTATCCAAATCATATGATAGGATGAGCTTGTTGTACCTACGAGTGATTTTAATTCATGTAATATTTCCTAATAATCGTATAAATTGGATAATGTGTTGTGTTTCATCTGTGTCATATAGTTTACTGATCAATGACTCAACGACCAATTTCTTTCATCTAGAATGTGGTATCAAGAAAGGGTGCCCATTATCTCTGCTATCTATTTATTGGTGATGGAAGGATTGAGTAGGTTGATCATTGAAGATAAGAATAGAGGTATATTCAAAGGGGTTAAGATTTCTTCAAATATATCATTGACCCATCTCCTATTCATTGATGATGTACTCATTTTTATGAGTGGGACAATTAGTGATTCCACTGTTATTGATGACATCCTCAAATTAATTTGCAAAGGCACTCACATGATGACTAATCATGAGAAATCCACATTAGTAGTAGCAAAATTCTCTCCAAATGAATTATCATTTGCTAAAAAGAGATTTCCTTTCAGGTAGTTGAATATTGAAGAAGGGTTGAAATATCTAGGATTCAAGTTGAAACCAAATAAATATAAAATTGCAGATTGGTCTTGGTTGGTTGCTAAAATTGAGAGTAGGATAAATTCCTGGCATCATAGATGGCTTTCGAGGGCTAGGAGATTGGTATTGATTAAATATATGTTGGAAGCTACCCCGGTTTACTACATGTCGATAGCATGGATTCCTATTGGAATTCTGCAAAACATACAATAGATATGTTGCGGATTTCTATGGCATGAAAAGAAATAATGAAAAATATTTTCTTGGGTCAGGTGGGAGCATATTGAAAAGTCGAAAAAATGGGGTTGCTGGGGCATGAAAAATTTGATTAATTTTTTTAGAAGCCTTGGCAGCAAAAATGGGATGCCATCTCATCATAACAAATAGATTGTGGAAGAAAGTGGTAGTGAAAAAACGTAATTTTTTCGTTTCAGTTAGAGTATTGGATGAGGTTGCCTCATTGGAACATAGTGGAAATATCTACGATGTGGAGGGTTGTATTAAATTTTTTCAATTTCATAAGGGTAGGTCTTGCTTGGAGAATTGGCATAGGCACGAGAGTGTGCATTGGTGTTGATGGGTGGGTTGGGAGTTGAAATGCACATAAACTACCTCCATATATGTTGCAATTCCCATGAGCTTCTGGTTATAATACATTAAATCATATTGTTGTAGATAATAACTCCACTCTGATTCATCAAGGTTGGATTTTGGCCCACGACATGAATTTACCGGTCCACTCACAACATATATGTAATTCCTTTATTGATGCACTTGATGAAGCACATATTAGAATCCAAAATCGAGAGGATGAGCTCATATGGTCTTGTTCCAACCATGGCAGCTATTCTCCGAAAGGGGGATATCCTTTCATTCATGCTAGGAGGGAACCAATTAACTTAGATTGGTGGTGGAGATCCATTTGGAGGCTAAAGGGCCCTCCAAGAACCAAGCTATTTATGTGGTGCTTGCTACGAAATAAGGTACCCATAGGTGATATTCTCTAGTGACGATCCTTCTAGGGCCCAATCTGGTGTGTATTATGTGAACAAAACACAAAATCTATTGTTCATTTGTTTCTGGAGAGTCTCGTCACTTTAAAGCTATGGAAATTGATTTGTCAAAGTTTAAATATTACTAATCGGTAGCAGGGGAAATTTGTGCTAGCAACATGGGAAATGTGGTGGACTAGTTTTCAATAAAAAAAACTCAGAAATCTTCCCATGCTGGTATGTTGGGAAATTTGGTTGGGTAGGAACAACAAATTATTTCAATATAAAGAAAAGAATTGGTCCTTTTCAACGTCCCATATAGTTGCTACAATTAATCTTATCCTTGAAAATGTAAAAATTCCTAAGATCACGAATATCGTTGAAGAAAACATTGATAAATCAAGCCCGTGAGTTTACTTTGAAACATCAACACAAGATGATGGTTGCAAAAGAGGTGTGATATTGTTTCTAACAGATGATCATTATTTTAAACTAAAGATGGGATTAGGGCGAGGAAAAAACAATTACTCTGAACTGAATAGCCTTAAATTTCTGCTTATTTTTTCTATTGAAAAATGATGTTGTCATCTACAGATTTTTGGTGATTCAAAAATAGTTGTAAAGTGGTTCAATCAAGTAGCTATTTGTCATGTGCATACTCTCAGAAATTTCCTGGATGAAATTATGATATTAAAAACCCATTCTATTTCTATAACATGCAACCATATCTTCAAGGAAAGGAATTAGTTTGCCGACGTTTTGCCCAAAGAAGTTGTGGTAAAACATTATTGTACTTGGTTGATACGGTAGCATAGGTCACATGAATTTTTCTAATACTATCATAGGCCATTTAGTGAAATTCAACAATAGTATATATGATATATGCTATCAGTATAGTATGGGGCTCTGTATTTGATACTGATGCATATTTTTCTACTATCATTATTGTCATACAATTATAATATGCAACTCTTTTAATGAGGCAAGTCTTGGTTACAAATAGTGAGGTATGTTTTTTTATGAAGCATCTACAACATGCAATCTTCATATTTATAATGAAAATCACGTTTTTTCCTTGGAAAAAAAATATAAATATGTATAAAATCAAAACCCTAGTTTAATGACTAATTAAAAGTTAATAATTAAAAACCTATATAAGAACAAATAAAATTAGGATCTTAGAATCCCAAACTAACTATGGAATTAGACTAAGAATAAGGAGAAATAAATTTCCTTAGGTAAAGAAAAAAGGGAACATATATAAATATATATTATTATAATATATATAGAGAGAGAGGAGAGGAAAAAGGGTGAAGAAGGAAAACATTTTTTCAAAAGGCTATGATAATATAAAAAAGAGGGAACTAATCTTTATAACAAGATTGAGGACAAACCCAATAAACATAAATACCTAAGTAAAAGGAGAGGAAATATAAAGTAAATTAAGATTTAAAGATGATATATAAAAATATAAAATAAAAAGGAGAATGGGACAAAGAGGAATGAATAAACCCATGGGGGAGAGAAAACAGAGGAAACCAAAATCAAGGAAAAGGGAAAAAAACTTAGAAACCAATAAAAACACTAGACCAAGAAGGAGAAAAACTAAGAGGAAAGGGCATGGATCCAACATCTACTAATTTTCCACCTGTCATCTCTGTTTAGATTACTCTCCTCTCAATGTCAATGGCTTCCCTATTCTTTACTACGACTCACCAAAATTGCATTATATATATATATTATATATTATTATATTTTATTATATATATATATATTATATTATATATATTCCCGGGAACGATGTTGCCACAACCTGCCTCACAATTTCATTCACTCATTTAAGTACTTCAGTGATCTAATTGAATTTATTTTCCATCATTTTCATCCTGAAGCTCTTAACAACAAAAAATGTTAAAACAATGGAAGGCCCCACATGAATCGCCTATGTATTTTTGACAATGCTTTCATCTAGTCATGTTTGAAGCTCCGAAAAGTCAGATGAAATTCCAATATCTCATGGAAAAATTTGAATGTTTCCTTACCAAATCACTCTGTCCCAAAATGAAGATAAAGTTCAAACCCCGCTCAACATACTTCGTTGACGGAGCTGCGCAAACACAAGCGGACATAGTTGTTGTCACAAGTGATTGTCTGTCTCCCCCTCATCAAACAGCTCCACCCACAAAGAGTGATGTGGGATAACATGAGAAAATGTATGTTCAACTGTCACATCCTCCTACCCTCACTACTAATTTCTGCACAAATTTGGTTCGGAAGCCTATGGGTTGTCACATGAATTTGTTACCTCAACCTCTGTCTTCGCATTCCATTGATCCTCTGGATTGCAATGTCTTGTGTTGTTCCTTTCTGGACTCTATACTTGTAGTGAACGAGGATCAAGGTATAGATAGAGTTGATGTTGCACAACCAACATGTGCTATCATTTACGAAGAGTATGATCGAGCATCTAGGCATGAACCCGTAGTGAAGGATAACCTCCTTCTTTCCACGCCTCTTAAGCATTTTCTTGACATCTTTGATGATTTTGGTATCTCTGATTTTCCTTGCATAAATCCATCCACAGATTCATCTACTTCTGATCATTCACAGAACACACTTGATGTAATTCCATCATTTTATAGCGGAGGGGACAAATATTTCATTGAGAACCACTTGACTTTTCATCTACTCTTTCTGAAAACGTAAAGGGTGAAAATTCTTGCTTCTCATCTAGCCATTTGTATGATTCATCAAATCATCAGGATACTGAAAAACATCTTAAATTTTATGATCATGGTTGTCATGATCTCTATACTTCCTCATTTGATCATGATGTTTATTCAATCATTCTTAATATGTCTAATCCACTGGTCTCTGATGATCTATCTATTGACGAAGTGGAAACCCCGTAAACTGTCGAGGCACTTTAGCCTGAGCTGATGGTTATGTTAGGCCCTCGTTGTCCTAAGGTAAGTTCCACTTCCGATTAGAAAATTTTCAAAACATCCAAGGCTCCTTATCGCTCATCTGTATGCACTAAAGATCAATCCAGCACACAGATTTTGCTTCCTCCACCAGAATCACATGTTCCCATCACTTATGCACTAGAGTAATCATTCACAGCAAGCACACTTGCAAGGCATTAGTTGTCTCTTTTTCTCATGTTTGCTTGTCTATCATTTTTAAGAGAATTCATATCCTTATCATCTATATGTAGTGTGTCACAACACCATGGTAAGTCCACAAAGTGTTTGTCTTGTGATTTCACTCTTTTCTTTTCTGTGGACACAGTTGGTCTTCATTGTTATATCTTTCATGTTTGTTGGTTCTCTTGACTGCGCTTTTCGTGAACCATGCCTTCATCAACATGAGCCAGCCAAATCGTCGGTGGTTGCATTGGGAATATCACTTCATGTGAGTAGGCCCATGCACTGTTTAGCGTATGAGTAGGAGTAGTCTTTGCTTTGCTTTCTAGTTTGCATGTTTGTTTGCTTGCTTACTTGGTTTGGTTTTCTTGCTTTCTTTCTTTGCTTACTTGTTTCACTCTCGCTTTACTTCTATTTTTTTCTTTGCTTGCTTGTACTTGTAGGCTAGCCTCTCATGAAACTGCGTTTGTCTCTTGAGACAAGCTGGGAAAATCTAAGAGGACTTGTAAAACTATCAAAATTTGGTTATTTGTTGTCATCTCTCTTTATGAAGAACTTGTTGTCTTCAGTCAATGATGTCTTGAGGGAAAATATGTTCTGTTCAGCATGAGTCTTGGTGAAAACACAATGCTTGTGCTCTAACTAGTACCACCTACTCTAGGTGGTTGTTTTGGGTTAACCTTTGTCAACTCAGTCAAGTAGAGTAAGGTGGGGGAGGCAACCTTAGCCAGTATTTTAGAGGTAGACATAACATACTTATCAAAGGAATAACCTCTCCTTCTCTCGATAAGTCAGGATCCCTCTTCTAGCTCTGTAATAAATAAGTGCATATGCAGAGTCCTTGATAAAAAAATGGCAAAAAAAATGAAAAATGAATAAGGCGAAAGAAGAGAAAGGCTTCCTACGCTGAAAGGTGATGAAAGTAACTCCATTGGGGTACTAACCAGGCTCGTTGGTAGCAGAGATATGCTTGTGTTCCTGCGTGACTCCGCCAGGGTATTATTACTTGTGCATAAATCTCCCCTCATCCCCAATTGAATAACTAAGTTGACCTGGCTTGGAATGTGTGCTGACCAATCAAGAGAATGGTAGCGACTACATCTTTCACACAAGCTAGTACAAAAGCCATCATGATAGAAGAATCGAGCAATACTTCCAAAAGGGTTAGATTTTATTTT
>APFE031022868.1:215017-243322 GCA_000404065.3 Pinus taeda | reverse complement strand
GAAACCCATTGGCAACAAATGGGTGTTCAAGAAGAAGACAAATGCAGAAGGAAAGGTGGAGAAATACAAAGCTCGGTTAGTAGCAAAAGGTTATTCCCAGGTGCTGGGAATTGATTTTGGTGATATTTTTTTCCCTTGTTGCCAAGGTAACTTCTATTAGATTACTTTTATCTGTTACTGCTACTTTTGATTTTGAGGTAGAACAGATGGATGTGAAGACAATATTTCTTCATGGGGATCTGGAAGAGGAGATCTACATGAAGCAAACTGAAGGCTTTGCAATGAAGGGTAAGAAAGAACCGGTATGCAAGTTAAAGAATCTCTATATGGGTTAAAATAGTCAACAAGGACGTGGTATCAGAAATTTGATACACTTATACGGGGACTTGGATTTACCAGAAGCAAAGCAGATCACTGTGTGTATTTTAAATTAATTGGTGACCGTGTTATTTATTTGGTCTTGTATGTGGATGCTATGTTGCTAGCTGGAAATGACAAAGAAATTATCCAGGATTTGACGACACAATTGTCCTCCAAATTCGACATGAAAGATCTTGGTGCTGCAAACTATATTTTGGGCATGGAAATAAAAAGAGATCAGGCAAAGAGGAAGCTCTGGTTAAACTAGAGGAAGTATGTCGAGACAATAGTGTAGAGGTTTAATATGCAGGATAGTAAGTCGGTGAAGGTTCCTATTCCTGTAGGTGTAAAGCTATCTATTGAACAATGTCCCAAAGAAGAGGAAGAAGATATGTCCTGTGTTCCATATGCAAGTGTAGTCGGTAGCCTGATGTATGCAATGGTCTGTACTAGACTAGACATTGCACATGCAGTGGGAGTATTGAGAAGGTTTATATCAAACTAGGGAAGGAGCATTGGACAGCAGTGAAGTGGGTTTTCAGGTATTTGCGTGGCACTAGTGATTATGGTTTGTGCTACCAAGGAAGACCGAGATTGGATAGAGTTTTGAATATCCATGGCTTTGTTGATGTAGAATGGGCTGGAGATCTGGATCAGAGAATATCTACAAGTGGGTATGTGTTTAACCTATTTGGAGGTGCAATCAGTTGGATGAGTAAGAAACAATATGTAGTGGCACTATCAACTACAGAGGCAGAATAAATGGCAGCCACTCACGCAAGCAAGGAAGCATTATGGTTGCAGAGATTGTGTTCAAGCATGGGGTTAGTACAGGGAGCTATAAGGATAGACTATGACAGCCAAAGTGCAATTTTCTTAGCAAAGAACCCTGCTTATCATTCAAAGACAAAGCACATTGATGTTCAGTATCACTTTGTGTGGGATATATAGAAGACAAAAAGGTGTTGTTGGTAAAGGTGGATACTTTGAAAAATACTGCAGATGCATTGACAAAATCTGTGAGCTCTGAGAAGTTCTCCTGGTGTAGGGAAACAATGGATGTTTTAGGGCTGAAAAAATGACTAAGCTCTCCTATGGCCCCCTGTGGAAAGAAACCAACAAGTGGGAGAATGTTGGGTTGTGTTATATTCTTTCCACAACAAAATTTTTTTTGGACCCTATATTAGGTTGGGCGAACCTACCTATGGTTTTCGGTCCATGGTATTGGATGCTTTGGCATGTATAAATATGTATTGTAACATTGAAAGGAAAATAATGAAAAATCAATCTGGTAGTCCTAGTTTTGGGATATAGGGGAAAATATCTGTGTATATGTGTTTTATGTGTTATGATCTTGCATTGTTTATTTTATGTGTTTTGGAATTCATATGCAGGTAATTTCTGTACGGGGCTAAGACCTACAGTGGGCTCTCACCTACGAGTGCTGATACTTCTTCTAGAAGGCATAGGAGAAATTCTACTCGTGATTTTCAATCAGTGGTAGTGAACTCATTGGAGATTGATCCTCTGCATCAGGCTATAGTTTCATAGGGTAGGCCTAGTGAAAGTCATGATTTGGATAGGGATACCCCTATCCTTTCTGGGTTCCTCTTTTGGTCTTAAGACAAAATTGAGGTTGAATAGATTCCTGAGTCACCTATGACTCCTTCTTCACCTCTTCCTCCTAATTATCTAGATGTTTTATTGTACGTTGGGACCCCGACTCATAGGCTAGCAAGCCCTGACCCCGACTCACAGCCATCAAGCCCTAGTTTTTATCGTCCTTTTCCTTCGATGGCCACTGCTAAGAGCACAAATTCGGCTATGAGTGAGACTAGTGAGCATACTCCTCTTTCAGTTCAAGGAGGAGGTACTATTTCTATATCAACTATCACTCCTAGTACTACAATATTTGGCTCTACTTCCATTCCATCTTCGGGTGGAGGCAACCAATATTTTTCTTCCCACATTGGTTCTTTCCCCTTTAGAATTCCCTCAGTTCCTCTATCCATCCCATACATTGTTTCCACAACCATGACTTGTATGGCTAGTAGTCCAGCCTCTTTTCAGGGTTTTCCTTTTGGAAGTGGTCACATACCTCATTCTAATCCTTCTTTAGGATCTCTTCCTTTTTTCGCTCAAGGTCAAAGTTATTATCCTTTTCAAGGGTGGAATAACCCTACTTTTAGTGGTTTAGAAACCAGGAATTGATTTTCTTTTGGTAAAAGGGGAATGTTCCTTACTCCTATGTAAGTTCCTTTCAGGATTTTTCTCCCTTTGCTAATGCATGGAACCCTTACCAAGGGCTCTCCTCTCCTTTTAATACTTCTCTTGGGATAAATATTCCTGGTTATGATAAATTTTTGGCAAGAGTTGGTCAAACTCTGAATTTCTCTAGACCACAAGGTTTTCCTTATGGTTCAATTTCTCCTACAAGCAATCCTTGGCAACCTAGAGCCTCTACAAATCCAGGATATTATTTTTAGACTATTGGGAATCCTTCCAATAGTGGGTGGAATTCTCAAGATCCTTCGCACTTATCATTCCTAGCAACCCTAAATTTTCCAAATCTCTCAAAATTTACAAATGATCCCATCTAATATAATCAGTGTGGCCTTCGTTTCCTACCCAGCTTCCATCGAATATTCCAAAATTTGAAGGAAAAACTAGGGAGGATCCAACCGACCATATAACAACATTTCATTTATGGTGTTCATCTAACTCCCTAATTGATGATTCAATCAGATTAAGATTGTTTCAGTGCACCTTAACTGTAAATGTTGCTAAATGGTATATAGAGCTTAATGGGGGTACCTTTGCTTCATTTGGTGAGTTGGCTACTATGTTTTTGAACCGTTTTTAGTTTCCCATTCGGTATGATGCCAGAACTGAGCTATTGGCTAGTTTCCAACAAGATACGGGAACTCACATTTCTAACCACATTCAGGAATGGCAAAGAAGGAAGAGGCTCATCAAAGCCTATATTCCTAATGAATCCCTTCTTGAATGGTTTTTAAAATCCTTACAACCATAAATTTCTAAGGATGTATCGCTCTCTGGGGTATTGACCAAAGAACAAGCTATCTTTAGAGCCCAACAATTAGAACTTATATATTCTCAGTATGGGATTCTTGAGAAGATTATTCCTGATGCTCCTCAATCTAAGATCGATTTAGCTAAACTGAAGCTAGGTCCCCATGTTGATGAGATTGTCAGTTCGATCGATAGTAACACGACTAACCTGCTAAGTCAATTGCAAAAGTTGTCTTTACAAATGGCTTCTTCAATTCAGGCATCATTGTCAGTGTCTATTCCTTCTCAACCTTCAACTATTAACGTTGTTCAATCTTCCAACCCCAAAGGAAATAAAAAATCTGATGGGAAGAAGAAGGGAAAAGGTAAGAATAAAGATAAGGATGGGAAAGGTAATGCAAACAAACCTAATAATAACACTGGGGAGGCTAAAAAGGAGTCTAAAAAGAAAGTTAAGTTCCCTTGCAAATTATGCAATGGATACCATTTAACTCATATTTTTCCTAAGATTCAAGACACTCAACACTTGTTAGTGCAACAAGGTTCTTCTAACTCCCATATAGTTCTAACTAACCCTTTTCCCTAGGGGCAGTAAATGTTTGTTGGCGCGAATTGTAGTACTAGAAACCCCACATGGGGCAACAAGGAAGGGTAAAATCCATCAAATGTATATATGATGAGTACGCATGTCTATTTTGCTACAAAATCACCTGATTATGGTGAACTGGAATCCTCTAAGGCTAAGGTCACTCCCAATGTTCCAGAGCCATTCCATATTGAGAGGTCTGTAGTTGAGTCTATACCTCAAATGCCGAAAGGCGCTACAAAATGTTCGACTATTAAACCTAATACCAAGGCTTCCCAGAACTAATCCATTGTTGAATATATGGCCCAAAGCCCTTGTGTGATGTCTCTGTTAGAGGTGATCCAGTCATGTCCAACACAAAGGAGTGTGTTTCTCATTGCAATCAAGGCTATCGATCTGAAAAAGCTCTCTTATTGTTACATTTGACATGTCAAATATTAAGAAGAGACTACTTCATCACATGGCTTTCCAAACTAAATCTACATATCGAAAGATCCATATCTTTTGAACTGTAGTTGATGAGGGACCTTCCACATGTGTCATGTCTATTGCATGTTTGAAATCTATTGGATCTCTTCAAGTTGTTCCTTCACCTACTCTCTTGAATGCATTTGATGTTCATTCTCATAGGCCACATGGAATTATTCCAACCTTTCCCATCTATGTTGGGGCAAGTGTTCAATATAGAGGTGGACATAGTCAATGCAAATTTGGATTATAATCTTCTATTGGGATGGAATTGGATTTATGAAATGGATGCCATTGTATCATCATTATTTCGCATCCTATGCTTTCCGCATGAAGGGATAACTATTACTATTGATCAGATGGAGTATTCTCTGAAAGAATCCAATGCATTTTCTGATTCCTCCATTCCCTTGGTGAATAATCCCAAGCAACCTATTGAAAATTTAGGAGTTGGAATGTATTCCTCATTGATGGGTAGTTTTGATCTTCCTTCTCTTGTTGCTTGAATAAATTCCATTTCATTGTCTAAGACCCATTCTCGAAGAGAGTTTTTAGAACTCATTATTTTTGAATCCTTGGCCCTTAGCCTCTTCTACCACCATATTAGAAGTAGGGAAAGTGGGTGGAATGGCATATCCTATGTTTGCAGCTGAAGTTGCTTATAAATTTATTGTCAACGCTGGAGATTCTGATCCTACGCCTCTTTCACCAGAGGAATTGGACGGATATGTGGCTCTGGCTTGGACCCTTGACTCTACTTCTTCTATGGAATGCCTTGATATTAATTTACCATCCAAGGAAGAAATATTAGAAGAAATGATGGGTATAGACAGATCGTGGGATTATTTGCATCATCGGTCATATTTTCTCCTAGATTTGTATGAAGTAGAATCAATTTTGTCTAGCCCTTCATTGACTAGTGATGTTCACATAGTTTTAAACCCTTTGGCTCTAGCACAGTCTTTTGCCGAAGCAACATGTCTATTATTTCAAAAACTATTCTGGTGAACATCTCCACGAATCCCAATGTAATCGAGAATGTTTTCATCGGAGCCAAATGCTCCCTTGAAGAAATTCAAATCTATACTGATCTTTTTAAAGAATTTTATGATGTGTTTGCTTACTCTTATGAGGAAATGCTTGGAATTGATCCATCAATAGTCCAACATGAGATCACAACTTACACGAATACGAAGCCTATATGGAAAAAGCTTCGACTGATAAACCCTAGGAAAGCCACAACTATCAAAGCCGAGGTGGACAAGCTGCTCAAGTCAGGTTTCATAGAAAACAAGGAATGATTCGCATATGCATAGACTTTAGGGATTTAAATAAGGCTTGTCCTAAAGATAATTTCCCCACACCATTTATTGATCATATTATCGATGAATGTGCGGGAAATGAGATTTTCTCCTTCATGTATGGTTTCTCGGGTTATAATAAAATTACTATCCATTTTGAAGATCAACATAAGACAACTTTTATCTACCTCTGGGGTACTTTTTCATACAAGAAGATTCCTTTTGGCCTTAAAAATGTTGGAGCTAATTTTTAGCGAGCCATGTCCTATGCTTTCCACAATATCAAACTTATCATCGAAGCTTATTTCGATGACCCAGCTGCTCGTTCTCAAAAGAGAATTGATCATCCTCATCATCTTCGATTGGTTTTTGAGTGATGTCGTTTTTACAAAATCCAGTTGAATCCAAATAAATGTGTTTTCGCTGTCACATCCAGTCGATTATTGGGATTCATCGTATCTACTGAAGGGCTTCATGTAGATCCTTTGAAGGTTGAGGGAATACTTCAGTTGCCTCCTCCGTCTACCATCTATCAACTTTAAAGTATCCATGGAAAAGCCAATTTCTTATGGAGATTTATCGTCAATTACGTTGAGATTACAAAGGGATTTATGCAATTGCTAAAGAAAGGAGTTCCATATCTATGGGATAATTTTTCTTAGCGCTCATTCGATGCTTTGAAAAAACCATTTACCTCTGCTCCATTACTGAGTCCACCAAATTATAGCATGGGTTTTCTCTTATAACTTACTGCAGCATAATTAACCACTAGTATGGTTCTGGTTTAGGAAGACAATTCTCTCCACGAGTATGTGATTTATTATCTGAGTAGGGGCTTGGTAGGTCCTAAACTATGATATTCTCCTATAAAGAAATTAGCTTTGGGAGTTTTTCATGATGTCCAGTGACTTAGACACTATATTCTACTTGAAAAAACTTTTGTCTTAGCGATTGTCAATCCATTTCAATTTGTTTCTAGTAGGCGCCTGTTATAGACATATTTGGACACTGCAACCCCAATTACATATTTCCATAAACTAAGGGCTTATAAACCCCAAAAAGTGTTGTTTCATACCCTAAAGGAACAAGGTCAACTGATTACATCATTTCCCAGAAGTTCTCCCTAAAAAAATGCTCAAAACTGGTCAAAAATGGACCATACAGACTGCTCCATGATGAGGGTGCGATGCATCTCACCTGTTACACATCGAGGGTGCGATGCATATTGAAAAGCCCATTTGTAGGGTGCAATGAGCAAGAGAAGACAAATGGCAGAGGCAGTTTGCTAGGTGGAAACCTAGAGAATCTTCTAGAAATTGCTCATTTGACACTTGCCTCTCTGAATTCGCCCAGGGATGAGTAAGAGATCACGAAATCTCCAAGTGGAACCAAGAACTATTAGAGAAATGACACTAATGAAAATCCCAGAAGCTGACTCACCCCCTTGCAAATATTTATATATGGATCCCTCATCCTAGAGATCCAGGGGGCTGGAACTTTGTATTTTGTAAGGAAGCGTTGTTGGTTTCTCTGTGAAGCATTGTATTGTTAGATGATCTAGTCTTTTCATGAGGTGAAGAGGGCTTTCATGCTAGGAGGATGGTGTTGGATCAGATAACTGAGTTGTAATCCTCTCTTCTACTACTTCTACCAATAAAGCTATTTGAGTTTTCCTCCATATGCTTGTATATCTCTGAATCTTGTATTTGTTTATGCATGTGTATGGTTAATGTATATCTGATCCTATGTTATTTGTGGTTATAGATCTCTATGCTTTGATGGTATTCTGCAGGTGTTCTTTGAAGCAGGACAAATGAGGAAGGAGTGGCAAAGCTCTATCAAAGGAGGGAGGAAATAAGTAAGGAGCCAAGCAAAAGACTAAGGTTGGTTCTCTCTATTTCTCTCTCATCTACCTCTCATAAAGGAAAACACAAGTAACTTTAAATTGTTTGTTTCTAAGATAGCTACCCATCTTAGTGGGACTAGAAGCTCTGAATGGACACTAGTTTTCCCGTAAACAAAATGGTGACTCCACTGGGGAGCGAATAGTTTGTTTGTTTGTCCTTGTTGTTTGCTTTACAAACTACAGATGGAGCCTGAAGTTAAGCCAGCTAGCCTTCGAAATACTTTTGCTATGCAACTGCAAAGTAGATCAACATTGCTTCAGTTAATCTCCGGGTTGGTTTATGAACTGAAAATTTGACTTGAAAACATCCTAAGATCCCTAATGGTAGCTCAGTAACCTCATTAGATCAGCCCTTATACTTTGTGTTTACTGCCTATCATAAGCTCAGCCTAAATCCTTGAACTTAGCTGCAAACGGTGAGTGAAAACCAAACTCAGTCTCATCCCTGGACCATCACACTGTATCTCATTTCTAGTCTAGACGCATTGCACCTCCTATGTGCTGTAGGTGGGATGCACCCCTGTTTCCCTTAAGGACAGGTGCGATGATTGAGTGAGACTGTTTCTGCCTCCATATTTTGTTTTTTTCTTCATTGTTTTCATCTCTATTCAGTAGTTTTGTTGTCTATGATCAATATATCACTGTTGAAACCTTTTTCCTTTGCATTATTCAACCTTCATTGATAAGGAATTGTGAATGTTTTTTAATGTATTTTTCATCATTTACGGTCCTCCTTTGTAAATAATAGCTTAATCGAACTGTTGTCTTTTGATTTGAAAGTGTCGCAACTATCATTTTCAGTCAAGAAAAGAGTTTCGTAAAGTCTTCCTCTTTCAGATAGTTGATTACACTTTTTCCATTGTATTTGATTTAAGTTAGCAATTCTTTGAAGTTTCGAAAATAGTTTTCCTTTTGAAAATTTAAAGTGTTATCTTAGTCTTCCTTTCGTTTTTTGAAAAGAAATTGTTAAAGTGTCGCTTTGGGGAAAAAGTAATTCAGATCTATACTTAGTTTTCTTTTTGTCATTCTCACATTAAGAAAATTGAAAAACAAATACATGCATGTGCATTTGCATTTAGACTGCATGCAGAAATTGATTTAGGAAAAGTGCACTTAGTGTGTGCTCTCTGCTCTATGTTGAAAGGATTTTACTCTTCTTTCCTTAGTAGCTAGGATTTTCATTGCTAAAAAAAAATAAACAACTGTTTATCATCTTAGATTGCATATTTAGGAATTTTATATCTACATCATTCGGTGAACCTTGAAAGGAAAACTTCTTAAGAAAGATCAACTGTAAAATAAACCTCAATGAACATAAAAACGCTTTGGAACCTAACGCACAAAATCTAGAAGTCTAGGCTAGAGACGTATTCCGGCATCATAAAGCCTGGTAACTATCGTTTTCATCGTAGGTTGGGTGATTCCTCCTCTTTGATACGAAAAGTGCCAATATGTACTTGTGCTCCCACGTAACGTCGAGTATATATTGGGAGACCACAATAGGCTATATCCTTTATCCTTAGGAAGCTGTGTCTACCACCCTATCAATCGCAATGTACTGAACACAACATTTGGGAAGATTGACTGTCGTACGTAAAAGTATATTGTAGTTTTACAACTGGTTTGGTAATCCCTCTGTCTAGATTTCTAGAGTAGTCACTTTCGTTCCTTTTCAGACTCCTTAAAAGAAAAGGTCCATCTGAGCACTTGTCACTTCAGGCTCATTAAAAATCGAAGGTGACTAGAGTCATCTTTAGTTTTTCTCGACTCTTAAAAACTGAAAAATCAAGTTGTGTCAAAGCATCATAAAATTCATTTAAATCAGAATAACCATTTCCCCTTTTAATTTTTAGTTGATCGAGTAATCTGCAATCGTAGAAGAAAGTCAATCAAAACCCCGTCGTTTGTGGAGACTAACAAGTCAACTGTCTTTAACTCTGGAAACGAAACCATTCCAGGCCAAGCAATCTCATTCAACTGCGTCAAAGTCTCCTGGTTTATTTGAAACTTGTGTTTCAACATCATCAGAGACTCTGGTTACTCCAATTATTTTCGGCATCCCTGCCTCTACAGAAGAAGTTCTGCAGTTACTAGAGGACATTAGAACTGATCCTAGTGTAACGATAAACACTTCTATTCCTGAACCAGCTCCATCTAGGGCTGATTCAGAAGGTGTAACCCCTCCCACATCTATCGCTACAGAGTCTATACCTTCTTCAGCACAAGAAATATTCTACGGACCTGACGGTCTACCTCTTCCACCTAGATTGATTGCAATTGAAGAGATTCTGGAGGATTTTCCATCCAGTTCCCCATTTCATTTTGGAACTGGGATCCACCTATATCCTTCTACTATAGAAGTTAACCACCTTTCACTACTTCCTTTAGAATCGCTAGGAAATCTTTTGGATAGACTTGATATGTCTAAACAACCATTGATATCTAGGACTGTGTCATCTGATACTGCAGTAGTAGAACTTCCTGCTACTACTCCGACAATGTTCATTGGTGTACCATCTATCCCAACTAGCTCTCAACTGCTAGATGGAGTCCACCCAGGGACTGTTTTGACAGCATGGTCTGTTCCTATTTGTTCATCCAGAATCTTATCTGGAATATCTTATGTTGAGTCTCAACAAATTGATCCTTCACAACAACATCAATTTGGGTAGTCCAGTCTCTAAAGACCATTTTACCCTTTCAACACTGGATTGCTGCCATATGGGGGGCAGTATGCCTTTTCACT
Organism: Pinus taeda; assembly: GCA_000404065.3. Lineage (NCBI taxonomy): Eukaryota > Viridiplantae > Streptophyta > Pinopsida > Pinales > Pinaceae > Pinus > Pinus taeda. Next base: position 232,922 of record APFE031022868.1, on the reverse strand, counting down.
GTTCCCTCTGGGAGAGCAACCATATGAGAGTTCACAACAAAATTGGGGTCAAGCTGGAATTGCATCCAGTGGTTGGGTGTCAATACTGCCTCAATAGCCAAGAGTTGTATATTCAATGCAACAAAATCAACCTATGTCGAACATTCCCACACACCGGCTATTGTGATAGTTCCGCAAGTACAAATGCTACCTATTGTACGTCAACCTCAAGTATCTCAGGTCGTAATACAATAGCCCCTTGTCTCCATAGCTCAATCACAACCATCAATTAGTGGCTCCTTAACTGAAGCAAATCAGGCTCAAACGGGTACTATCACCCCTCATCTTGGTCAAACATCCAGTATTGGACAGTAGCAAATGGTCTCATAGCCATGGCTAGTGCAATATCAACAACCGTAGTTCCAGCAAGCTTACCGAGGACTTGAGCAACAAAGCTTTGCGGGTAATGGGTAGTCGGACATTCAAAACGGTTATAAACAATCATATTATAATGGTTATGCCCATCAACCTTATCAAAGTTATCAACATCAAATACATTATGCTAGTATGCAAAAACCCACTGCTTTGGCGATCCCATCTTATCCTAGGTATGCTTTGCCAAACCTGAATCAATAGTTGCCTTTCGTAACAACTTTAGAATTACCAGATCTGAATCAGCTAACAAATGATCCAATTTCTTATGCCCCTTGGTGGCTAGCAATTCCTCATAAACTTCCGTCAGATATTCCTAAATTCAATGGAAACCCATGTGAGGATCCATTGAATCATGTGATGACCTTTCATCTGTGGTGCTCGTCCTACACTCTCAATGATGATTCAATTAGGCTTCGCCTTTTTCAGAGAACATTAACTGGTCCGACGGAGAAATGGTACATCAAATTGCCTAGAGCTTCATTTGATAACTTCAGCACCCTCGCCATTTTTAGTTACCCATAAGGTACAAAATAGGAACAGAGCTTCTTACCAATTTTAAGCATACGACAACCACTCACATATCTAATCATATTCATGAGTGGCAACATCGTCGTCAAATGGTAAAGACATATGTTCCTGATCAGCTCCTAGCTGAATGGTTTATTAAGTCATTGTTACCTTCTATTATAGAAGATGTGGCTAAGGGAGGAGTCGTCACTGAAGAGCAAGTCATTACTCGTGCACAATATCTAGACTTGATCTATACTCAGTCTGGCATGCTCTATGACAAAATTCCTGATGCTCCTAGACTAGATTTTTTCGTTCCTTCTCCTCCTAAATCGAACAGGGACTCTCATGTCGGTGACAGCGTGATTGGCACCTCAAGTACGCAAACCACAAAGGCTACATCTGGTAAATCCCTTGCAGTTTCCAGTAAAAAAGAAAATAACAAACTTCTTGCTTCAGAGGTTAATGCCATGTCAACCGACAAAGGCAAAGAACTGAAGCAACCAGGGGGCAAGAAGAAGGGAAAAGAAAAAAGAAGAAACAGGATGATTCGTCTCCTGAAAAATCTTCTAAAAACCCTTATGGGCAAAAGAAACCTAGTCGGCCATGTCTCATATGCAATGAAGACCATTGGATGAGAGATTGTCCACATAAAGTTGAGATTAAGAAATTCTTTAAGAGTTTAAAAACCTCACTGGTATTGATGGATCCATTTCCAAACCCAGAAACCAATCTAGTTGCTAACGACAATGCTTCCCTATCCCAAGTGCTTATGTTGTCCATTTCGAAATAGTAAAATGATTCTTTGGTATCGACAAGGAAAAAAGATTACGAGAATCCACAACTATTGAACAACAAGGCTGCAGATCAACCTAGTAGTTCGACAAGAACTTCAACCGAAGTTGTGCCACCCATCATTCTTGAACTAACAATAAAGCCACAAAAGGGAGTAGCAACCAAATTGACATTTAATCCTCGTGCTCGAGCAGCACAGAATTATAATATAGTAGAGGATCTGGCCCAATCGCCATCTGTTATGTCGATGCTTGAAGTACTGCAAAATTGCCCCTCCCAAAAGCAGGCTCTTTTATCAACAATAGGTGGGATTGACCCAGTGGATTCCCATCTTGTGGCCTTTAATCATAAAGGATACGAACCTCAGTTACCAGCTCAACTCGCTTTCCTCATTCAAGTGAAAGCCCTCAACAAAACTGTTCATCGAACAATTATTGATGAGGGGGCATCTACGTGCATTATGTCAATAAGTTGCTGGAAAACTTTAGGCTCACCACCCTTGTCAAGATCATCAATGACATTAAAATCATTTGATGGATGAACATACACCCTGTACGGGATTTTAAGTAGCTTGCAAGTTGAACTAGGGGAAAGACAGTAGAAATTGATGTTGAATTTATCGATGGAAACCTCGATTACAACATCCTACTAGGAAGGCTCTGGATTTATGCTATGGTTGTTGTGGTGTCAACATATTTTAGAAATATTTCATTTCCCTTCCAAGGAGGAATTACAATTGTTGACCAACAAACTTTCCTCCCAAACAGTTCACAAGTTACGGGAAGCATTCCAATGATCCATGGAAGCTCTCAATCACTTCAAAATATTGGAGTAGGCCTCCTAAAAGACCCTACCTTAATGGGTACTTTTTCCCTACCGCCTCCGACTAATCTGGCGGAAGTAGCCATAGTGGAACCCTGCAATATGATATCTTCTATATCTACAAGGATTCAGAAGATTTCTGAAATTTTTGTTAGCATGGATCATCACCAAGTATTGCCTCCAAGCCCAATATAAATATTGTAGCAATCAATTTTCTTGGCCTGGAAGGAAAATCTGAATCAACGCTCGTCGAGTGTTTAGATAGATAGGTCTAATGAATATGGCACCTCTTCAGATCCTTGGTCGCATGTACATTCTACAGACAAAGAAATCATTAACTCAATGATGATAGGAGAAGCACCATGGGAAGATTACCACCATCATTCCCATCTTCCGGATTACCACAAAGATTATTCCAACGACCTTAATCATCCTTCAGTTTTTTATTTTCTATCAAATACTATAAATACGGTGGATTCCAAGTGAAATCTGTCCATTATTGAAGAAACTATCACCATAAATATCTCGACCAAACCTAATGTTGTAGAGAATATTCATTTCAACAAATCTTGTTCTTCTTCAGAACTGGAAATATATTGCACTCTCTTTCATGAGTTCAGATATGTCTTTGCATGGTCATATGAAGAAATGTCGGGCATAGACTTGAGCATTGTTGAGCACGAAATCAATATGTATCCTAATGTCAAACCGGTACAACAACAGCTTCGGCAAGTACACCCAAAAGGAAGCCACTACCATCAAGGTAGAAGTTGAAAAAATTTTACATGCTGGTTTCATTTACCCATTTCCTCTAACTGATTGGGTATTGAATATTGTTCATGTGATGAAAAAGAAAGGAACGATTAGAGTGTGCGTTGATTGCAGGGATGTAAATCAAGCTTGTCCAAAGGACAACTATCCTACACACTTCATCGACCAGATAATTAATGAATGCGCCAGATGCAAAATATTTTCATTCATGGATGGATTTTCTGGGTATAATCAAATAATATCCACCCACAGGACCAGTCGAAGATTGCATTTATATGTCCGTGGGGCAAATTTGCATACCGTAAACTACCTTTTGGTTTAAAGAACGTAGGGACAACATTTCAGAGGGCTACAAATTATGCCTTCAATGACATCAAACACATTGTTCAACCATATCTCGATGATCTACCAACTCAATCGCGAAAGCGGACTAATCATCTGTAGCATTTGACAGCTATATTTCTATGTTACCAACACTACAAGATATGACTCAATCCACACAAGTGTGTCTTCTATGTATGTTCTAGTCGTTTACTTGGTTTCATAGCCTTTAAGGATGGAATTCGACTCGACCCATGTAAGGTTGAGGCAATCATCGATATGACTCCACCTTCAAATTTGCTTCAGATTCAGAAACTCCAAGGGAAAGCAAACTTTCTGAGGAGGTTCATTCCAAATTACGCCGAACTTGCTAAAGGTTATATGCATCTTTTGAAAAATGAAGTGCCCTTTAACTAGGATCAGGTTGTGTAAGCTTCCTTTGATACTCTAAAGGAATCCCTAATAAAAGCATCATTAAAGTACGCTCCTGACTATCAAAAAGACTTTAACTTGTATCTAGCTGCAACATATATGACCATTGCAATGGTTTTAGTTTAAGAAGACAATGGAATCGAAGATCCTGTCTATTATTTAACTCGAAACTTAAATGATACAGAAAGAAAGTACTCCTATGTTGAAAAGCTAGCACTTGTAGCTGTTCAAGCAGTACAGAGATTTCGACACTATATTCTCTTTCAAAAAACTCCCATTTTGTCAGATTACAAACCTATGACTTACATTCTATCGTGTCAGTTACTTGGGGGCAAATATTCAAAATGGACATCCATTTTGCAAGATTTTGATCTAGAATTCGGAAAATCCAAATCAAAGAAATCTCTGGTTTTCCAGAGTTACTATGCGACTTCCCATCGTCATCCAACGATTTAACATCCAAAGCATCAATCATGGATGAATCTTTGTTTTTGATATCATCGAGCGATCCGTGGTATGGAGATATAATCATCTATATCCAAACCCAAACATATAGGCCTAATACCTCTCGCTCAGGACAACGATGTACTCAATACCAAGCAAAAGACTACTTGATCATCGGTGGTACACTTTACTGTCGCGGTATTGATACAGTTCTGCGAAGGTGCCTCACCCATGAGGAGGCAAAAGAATTCCTGAATGATTTCCATTCAGGTGCGTGTGGGGGGCATCAATCTGGTTACGCTACGACACAAAAGATCTTACAAGCTGGTTACTTCTGGCCAACAATGTTCAAATATTACATAATCGCAATCAGAAGTTGCCATGCTTGTCAAATATTTGACCACAAAACCAGAATACCACCTGCACCTCTGCATCCAGTAGTTGTTGTTGGGCCATTCATCAAATGGGGCATATATTTCATGACATGTAACCCCAGCTCGGTGGGGGGGCATGGGTATATCATAGTCGCATTTGACTATTTTACAAAATGGGCCGAGGTGATGCCTACATTAAACAACAACGATGAAACAATTTCTCTTTTCTTTTTCAATCATGTAGTCTTTAGATTCGGCATTCCACAGGTAATAGTCACAGATCATGGATCGCATTTCCTCAATCACATGATGGTTGAATTGGCTACCAAGTTAGGAATGTCCCACGACAGTTCTACTCCGTATTATTCGCAAGCTAACGGACAATTTGAAGCCATCAAAATAGTCCCGAAGTGCATGCTGCAAAGGATGATTGGAGTCCACAAACAGAATTAGCAACTAATCCTATACTCGGCCTTGTGGGCATACCAAACATCAGTGAGAAATGCAATCAGATTTACACCCTTTTAGCTGGTTTATGGCTTGGAAGCAGTCTTACCAATTCAGTGTGAAATTTCATCTCTCAAGTTCACAGTCGACCTTCTCCCCATAACTTCAGATGAAGAGGCTTGTTTCTTGGAACTAATCCAACTAGATGAAACCCGTCATGATGCCGCCTTGGCTAACGAAGCTCATAAGAAATGAGTCAAGGCAAAATTTGACAAAAATGTCAAACCCCATGTCTTCTCAAAAGATAACCTGGTCTTTCTCTATGATCAGGAATCTGATAAATTCAGAACAGGTAAGTTCCAATCATTGTGGATGGGTCCATACATTGTTAAGCATGTATTAGCAAAAGGAGCCTACGAGCTAGTAGATTGCGATGGGATTCCATTGTCGCAACCCCGAAACGGGTTGTATCTTAAGTGTTACTATGCTTGACTAAGTGTAGTAATCTCTTCATATGCTTTTGTTACATTTTTGTTTTCGTCAAGAGCGATCATTTTGGTTAGGTAATCCACCTTTTAATTTGTTACAGATGTCGAACCTATTGGAATCATTTTTTGGATACGCCAATGGAGCTAGTCGTAGTACGCAGAACCTATCTTCTGCAGCCTGGGCCATTTTTTATCCAAGCGGAGAGTTAGTGAGTTTCAAAGGGGTATGTATTGGTCGGTCAACGAACAACATCACTGAGTATGGCACATTGATAGAGCTTCTCTCTGATGCCATTGCACATGGCATACACTGACTTATTGTCAAGCTAGACTCACAACTCGTCATCCTACAACTTACTGGCATCTATTTCGTTCAGAATCCAGCTATCTATTGTATGTTCCTAAGTGTCAGGATTTTGGAAAGGCAGTTTGATTCTATTAAATATCAACACATTTCCATAAACTTAAACACATTAACTGATTCATTAGAAAATTATGTGTTAAATAGACATTTGCAACATTGAAAAAAGAAAAGAAGTTCATCAACATTTGCATCAGGATCATATAACTTAACCAAAATAAAGCTCCAAAAATCAAAAATATATACAACTATTTATAGTTTTTACAAAATGTTTTGTGTCAGGACAAAATCGGTCATACAACCCAAAAAACTCGAAAATGTAGGAAAGCACCCTAGACTAATGGTGTTGGTGATAACAAGTCACCACCTGTGCGATCATACGTAGGAGCCTAGTTCATCAACTTGGCACGCCAGTAGTATGGAACTGTAATCTCAAAGGTAACTCGTTGGTCCTCACATCCGGAATACCAAGGGTGAGACCCTCAATCTGATCCTGCAATACTGCAAGGGTCTTGGCTACGTCCAGATCCCAAAGGACAGCCCTTCCTACAGCCTTTGCCGCTGGAACGGCAACTGCTACCCTCAAACACACTGTTGGTCGTGCCAGTCCAATATCTGCACAAATATATGAGTTTGATTAGTCTTGATAACATGTTAAAAAAAACATAAGAACATTATAAAAACAATAAACAGAGATATAGTCAGACCTTTTTACCTATAACACCCCACTACTCTCCAGCCGGCAGCACCAAATCTGGGTTGCCCTGGAAATCCATCCTAACAGATGGATACTTGGCATAAACCATCTATTGACAGTGAAACCACTCGAAGAAGGCATCAGAGAATGAAATATGTAACTGACTAGCATGTCTGGCCATAAGATCAACCCATCTCTACATTTGTGGCTCTGTCGGTGCTGGCAGTCCGAGTGAAATATATTGTGGCTGCATTAGTGGTATCTTCTCCAAGGCGAAAGTGGTTAGAATAGAACCATAACCAAAGTTCTTGGATCTTCCGTTCTTCACCTTGGTAAGTTGTTCTTTTATAACCAGAAGTACTGCATCACACCAGTTGAATACCTTTGGTTCAAGACATTCCAAGGCATACTGCATATAGGACTTGTTGGCCAAGTGAAGAGCCACGCTACCAGCCAATCTAGCAAAGGTGAATAAGATAGTCCTGAAGGACCGGTCAGTGACATCTCTAATACTGATCTTGTCGTCCCTGCTCGACTGAGATCCATCTCTACAGTATTGGCGAATGTAATCCCTCACGGATTCACCCCCACAGCGTATCCTGATAGTGAGAGAGGGGCACCACGCCTTGATAAACCAATCAAGAAGTAGATATCCTCAACAGTCAAAGGGATGGATTTACCTCTAATCTAGAACACTTGGTTAGTAGGATCCCATGCATCGAGAAGATATTGCAAAAAATTGATCTGTTGCCTCATTTTGGATATGCTGAAGAACTTGAGCAAGCCACAGTTTTGCAATGCAGTAACCATACCCAGATCATGTAAGGCAATCATATCCTCTTCTTCATGCTCACATTCATGCCATGTAATGACCATCTTGATCTGATGAATCTCTAAAAAACAAGCAAGGGAAGAATTAAGATCCTGATTTGGGAAAAAATAGGCAACATTTCCATGAAAAAATAGTGCATAAACTTTCCTCCTTGTGCCCATCACACCCTAACTGTGTACTGGGTGGGATACATACTGACTAGCCAATGGCCAGCTCAGTATGCATCGCACCTTTCAATGTATACTAGGTGCAATGGGGAGAGAACGAAATGTTCAAACCCTTGGGGCCCAAAAAAACAAGAAAACATGCTCAGAATCAGAAAAGTATAGAATGCAATTAAAGAGCTCAGGGTTAGCTCCTACTTGGTCCAGACAGTGCCGAAAATATTCCATAGAATCTCCCAGAATTAGCTGATGAAAATCATGGGAGAAAACACCTCCAGAGCTCCAACAATCCCAAATTTGAATGAAATGGTAAAAATGAGAGGTAAAACTACTTTTATGTTATTGTTCACGTAATTCAAGTAAGATGTTAGTTTTTAACTCATTTTTCAAGCATGTATTTACATTTCTAATCAATTTGATGGAGCAATTGAACAGGTAGTATGACTGTCAAAAGAACATAATGTTAATGGTGAATTGAACATCTCTGACTATTATCACGAGCATGTTTACGCGAAGTTCAAGCTCGTTAAAAGATAAACCTAGAAATGAGCATATGTTCTGCCAGAGTTCAAGCTCTTAAAAAAGTGAACCCACCCACGAGCAGGATTACATGAAGTTCAAGCTCGTTAAAAAACAAACCTAGGAATGAGCATATGTTCCCCCAGAGTTCAAGCTCATTAAAAAATGAACCCACCTTCAGTAAATAACTTTTGTGATCGCATTGCTATCAGCTTTTGAGCCTTGGTCATGTTCTTACCATCACCTCCACTTTTTGGCCCATCATACGCCTCCACTTGATTGTTTACCCTTTTGAGGAACAACTGCGACGAGTGATTTTGTTAGCCACCTTCTTTACACTATCGTGATTGAAAAGTTCCAAACCTTACCTAGAACTAGCTGCTACTCAAAAATACCACTCATTCCTCAAAAACGAGTCTTTTTTAAGCTCTTTTTAGACTCATAAAATATGAAAAGATTTCTGAGAAATTAGCCTCTCCAGCTCATTAAAGGGATTGTAAGTTCCATCTCTCCTCTATATTTTAATATTTTTGGACCTGAGGGATAATTAGACAAAATGATTGAGCACTTGTCTTTTACACAAAATGATTGAGCACTTGTCTTTTTTGGCTTGCTAAAGTGATCGGAAAAGTCATCCCTTTCGTATTATTTTATACTTTTTCAGACTTAAGGGATTATACTATGAAAAAAGACTATTGGATTTTCCTTTCTGTCTCTTTTCAGAATCTCTAAAACTCAAAAGCACTGAGTTATATTTTTCGTTAAACTCGTTAAAACAATAGCGACAAACTTGTCCAATACAGACAAGATCGAGTTTCACTGTCACTAGGCTCGCTAAAACATAGCGACAGGTTTGCCCGAAGGGAAAATTATAGAAAAAGCATATGTTATCCTCCTCAAGCTTGATAAAAATAAAGAGGTACTAGTCAGAAATGACTGGGGAAAAATTCAAAAGAAAACTTGAAGAACTTTATTGGTAGCAGGTTGCTCTTGAACATGACCCTTTCACTCCATCACCATGATTGAGTCAGGTTGGGTTATTCCATTCACCAGTCATATCACCATTGGTCCTCTGCACCATCAATTTTTGAGGTTAACACTACCAATCCATTTCAGTGTCACTGATATGTTCAGGAGAAGTCGCTCAAAGAATTCCGCTGCAATACCTTCACGCTCCACTTTTCATGACCGCCACCCTGAACCTTGTATCATCAGATCATTTTCACCTCCACAAAATCATTTGCTCCATTTCATGTCGTATATCTGGGATTCATTAAGGCCCTCCTATGATGGGTCACTTCTTGTCAACATCAGCTCATTATCCAAGAAGTTGACCTAGGAACAACCCTTTCATTACTTTGAAGCTTACATGCCTCAATGCCAAGTTTCTCACTTCCAGCGATAGATTTACATCAATGGTCTTCAACCGAAATATTTTGCGTGGTGTTCGACATCGACTCATGTACTCACACCATGTGAATTGTACTACAGTACTTTGAGGGTCATTATCATTATCGGTGATTCCTCTCGTGCCTGTTAATAGCTTACATCTTTGGCTGATAATCAGGCATGTCTTTCCATGTTCGACATCAAAACATCTTTTCACATGGATTGACTTGTACTTTGGGTGAAGATTGAACGAGTTTGAAGACCCCGGATCTAGTTTCATCCATCTGGGCTGTGATATATTCAGGAAAATAAAGACATCAAATGAACTCCATAGCTACATAGATAATCATCCAAGCTAAAGGATGATGGTTATAGCAGAATCATCAGTTTGCCACACAGACGATTATCTATCCTATGTACATGAAAATGAATTTATAAAGTTGAGCATTGGAATGCCCACCTCAGCTAGATCATGAAAATATTATGAAGATAATGTATTGTATTGTATCTTATTACAGGTCACTTTCCAGTTTGAAAAACCTCGGGTCCTCATGATAAAGCATTTCACTCGACATCAGAAGATTTACGACCTCATGCTTTAGGGGGAAACTATTATAGACATATTTGGGCACTGCAACCCCAACCACATATGTCCATAAACCAAGGGCTTCTAAACCCCTAAAAGTGTTGTTTCATACCCTAAAGGAACAAGGTCAACTGATTACATCATTTCCCAAAAGTTCTCCCCGAAAAATTGCTCAAAACTGGTCAAAATTGGACCAAACAGACTGCTCCATGCTGAGGGTGCGACACATCTCACATGTTACACACAAAGGGTGCCATGCATACTGAAAATCCCTTCTGTAGGGTGTGATGAGCGAGAGCAGACAAATGGCAGAGGTAGTTTGCTAGGTGGAAACCCAGAGAATCTTTAAACTGCTCATTTGACACTTGCCTCTCTGAATTCACCTAGGGATGAGTAAGAGATCATGAAATCTCCAAGTAAAACCAAGAACTATCAGAGAAATGACACTAATCAAAATCCCAGAAGCTGACTCACCCCCTACAAATTTCTATATATAGATCCCTCATCCTAGAGATCCAGGGAGCTGGAACTTTGTATTTTGTAAGGAAGTGCTATTGGTTTCTCTGTGAAGCATTGTATTGTTGAGTGATCTAGTCTTTTCATGAGGTGAAGAGCTTTCATGCTGGGAGGATGGCGCTGGATTAGACAGCTGGGTTGTAATCCTCTCTTCTACTACTTCTATCAACAAAGCTATTTGAGTTTTTCTCCATATGCTTGTATATCTTTGAATATTGTATTTGTTTATGTATGTGTATGGTTAATGTACATCTGATCCTATGTTATTTATGGTTATAGATATCTATGCTTTGATGGTATTCTGCTGCTTTGACTCTACAGGTGTTCTTTGAAGCAAGACAAATGAGGAAGGAGTGGCAAAGATCTATCAAAGGAGGGAGGAAACAATTAAGGAGCCAAGTGAAAGACTAAGGTTGGTGCTCTCTACTTCTCTCTCATCTATCTCTCATAAAGGAAAACACAAGTAACTTTAAATTGTTTGTTTCTAGGATAGCTACCCGTCTTAGTGGGACTAGCAGCTCTGAATGGACACTAGTTTTCCCGTAAACAACGTTGAGTGATTGGGGGAAAATATAATAGATGGATTGTTATTTTACAAGAGTTTGATCTCGATTTATTGTCAGCCAAACCTAATAAATTGGTAGTATTTTCATAATTAATTTCAAAGTTGCCTTGTGAAGAAGAAATAGTTTATGAGGAATCATTCCCTTATGGCGATATTTTTCTTATTTCTTCACAAGATCCTTGGAATGGAGATGTTATTATATATCTTCAGATATCAAATTTTCCCTCTCTTTTTCAAAGGATGAGCAAAGAAAATTGCATCACTGTGGAGCGTGTGGTGGTCATCTATCAGGGCTTCCTACAACCCAAAAAATCTTGTGTGTAGGGTGTTTTTGGTCTTCTGTTTTCAAAGATTATGTTGAAGCGGTCAAAAAATGCCATCCTTCTCCGGTTTATAATCGGAAAATGTGCGCTCATCCAGCTCCACGTTTTCCTGATATTACCGTCGGTTCATTCACAAAGTGGGGCATTGATTTTACAACTTGTATCCTACCTACGACAAAGGGTCATAAGTATATTATTGTAGCAGTGGACAACTTTACCAAGTGGGCTGAAGCTATGCCCACTGTAGTGAATTATGGTGAAACAACAACAATGTTTTTTTCAACCAAGTCATTTCTCGTTTCGGTATTCCAAAATATATTGTCACTAACCATGGAAGTCATTTCTAGAACAAGATGATAGTTGAATTGGCTCTCAAGTTGGGTTTCCGGCAGGAGAATTCATCTCCTTGATATCATTAGCCAATGGTCAGGTGGAAGTTGTAAATAAATCCCTGAAATTTATCTTGCAAAGGAAAATTAATAATGCTCAATCCAATTGGCATATCATGCTATATATCACACTTTGGGCATACCAAATTTCGATTAAGACCGCTACGAGTTTCACTCCTTTTCAACTAGTTTATGGTCTGGAATTAATATTCCCTATGGAATGTGAAATTCCTTCTCTTAAATTAGTTGTAAAACTTCTTCCATACACTTATAGTCTTGAAGAATACCTCGTTCATTTGGAACATCATGACGAGTAGCATCGATATGCTGCCACAATTAACGAAGATCATAAAAAAAGACTGAAAGTCCAATAAGATAAGGTTGTGCGTCTTAGGGCTTCCTCTAAAGGTGACCTTATCCTTGTCTATGACTAATACAAAGATGCCTTGGAGGTAGGTAAGTTTAAAACCATGTGATATGACCCTTTTATCATTAAAAGGGTCTTAAAAAAGAGAGCTTACGAATTGGTTGATTTTGACATAAACGAGTTGTCGGAGCCCAAAACTGGGCTCTATTTTAAAAGGTATTATGCCTAGGTTTTTGCCTAACATTTTCTTGGCTTTAGATATTTTATATATTTGCACATATATGTCTATAGGTTTCATAGATATCGATGTTTTTAATCTGCTTTGGCAGGTATTGATGGATGTTTTGGAATATCTAGGGTTCGTCAATGGTGCTAGTTGACATACCTGGAATTTGGCTTCCGCGGCTTGGGTAATTTATTATCCGTCTAGTCAGTTTTTGGTTTCAAGAGGCATATGTATCGACCCTCCTTCAAATAATGTTGTTGAATATACTATTTTGGTTAACCTACTATCTGAATAAATATCTCTTGGTATTGATTTGTTAGTAGTATACTTGGATTCACATCTAATGCTTTCTCAGTTAAACAACATCTATCACGTTAGAGATCCTTATTTATATCGCCAATTTCTGAGAGTGTGTTTATAATTACAAAGATCATTTAATTTTATCGCATTTATTCATATTCCACGATCATAAAACTCATTTGTTTATTCCATAGCTAATCAAGCATTAGATTGGCATATTAACCATTCATCACATTAAAAATAAAAAAATAATTGAACATCATCTATATATATGATCATCACATCATGAAATTGTCTATATATAGATAGAAGTTTTTGTTCAAAATGTTATACAGCATTGGGACAAAATGTCCTACAAAATTATGGCTTAAGCCCATTCATGCATATCAAAATATGGACTTCTCTAATCTATATCTATGGGTCCAGCCCCAAATGTGCATCTTGGAAGAAGATGATGGAATTAGCCACCCATCAAAAGAGCCACACCCAATCTCGTGGTACTCCTACCATGTGTCTCTACATAGCCTTTAGTAGATCCTTTATCGTTTCCATAAGTACCTAGTGAGTTAACCTCTCCAAGTTCCTCTTTACGGTATGGAGGAGTCTCCCAATCTCAACTACGGCACTCTCCGCGTCTCTTCCATGATGCCTATGCCTGGGTAGACCCTCAGGTCATATTGGTCCCACATTTGTATCATGATCAAATAATTTTATAAGAATATTTGTCTCATAAAAAAGAATTTCAATTCATAATTTTTTGAAATCCAAAAAAAATAAATAACTTTAAAAAGTTAAAAAATATTTTTACCTATGGCACCCCATGTAGCATCTGGTGGAAGCACTAGATTTGGATCCCCTCTAAATTCCATACCTGCATAGGGGTAGTCCTCGATGGAAATGACTTGTTGTTCCCACCAAAGGAAAAACTCATCATCAAAATTTGTTCTAAGGACCTCACCACCCCCTAGTCTCTTCATCAAATCAGCCCATCTACCTATATGTGGATCCCTTGTAGGTTTTAACCACATACAGAAATTACCTGCGAGCAATGTCAGCGCTATTCAACATGGACTGAAAACCATCACATCCAAAAAACATGTGTGAAAATCATGCACAAAACCATATCTGGGTCTGCCCAAGGGTTGTTGTTTCAAAATTGTGGATCATGGGTTGTGAAAACACAAGTAATTGCAACTAGGGTTCTTTTTGTAATTTTTAAGCAATAGCTTTGTATTCTAAGGAATACTAACAATTAATGCGCAAAACCTTTATAGTGACAATATTGTGTTACATGAAACACCAAGACTTATGTTGCATAAAGTCTCACCATGACTCCACCATGTTAAATAGATTATGTTTAAACTAACATTTTTCCCATAAACTCATGCAAACATCATTATCAACACCACAACAAAATAGCACAAAACATGTTTGTGTAATGGTATAATATAAAAAAATATAAACAATCTTTTGTCGACGCGTTTCGAACCGACCAGTGTGGTTCATCAACAGGACAAGTTGGTTGTCCTGATGATGAACCACACTAGTTGGTTCGAAACGCGTCGACAAAAGATTGTTTATGTGATTTCGCCGAAAATTCTCTAAAAAATGTTATGGATTGCAGAAGTCTAAATTCCTTAATAAAAAAAATACTTGCAAAATTCTACTCATCATAACATAATGTCTTCTTGTATGCCTTTCTTACTTTCATTTACTTTCTTCTCTCTCATTTTTATGTATTATTCTCTTTTGAGAAACAAAACATTGTATGTTCTTGGACTATTTTCCTTTTTCGCATTTATAGTCATCATGACAAAGTGTATCGCTACATGCCTCCTTATTTTCTTCTCCTCATTTTTATGTATTATTCTCATATGAGAAACAAAACGTTGTATGCACTTGGAATATTTTCTTCTTTTTTTTCTCATTTATAGTCATCATGACAATGTGTGTCTCTACGTGCCCTCCTTTCTTCTCCTCATTTTTATGTATTATTCTCATATGAGAAACAAAGTGTTGTATGCCCTTGGAGTATTTACCTTTTTTTTTCTCATTTATAGTCATCATGGCAAAGTGTCTCCCTACATGCCTTCTGTTATCACTGAAAAGATTTCAAAGGAAAAGGGTAAGGTAAGGGAGAATTGGTCTTGGTTATTCTCAAGCTCCTTTCATGCATAAGAAGCACTTGGCAAACTCAGGGTCAACATACATCAGAGTCCTTTGAAGGCTCAAGCAAGGCATGTAAGTTAGTGAAGTGCGTGCTACTTCTGGTGGTGGCTGTTGGTGTCTTACTTATATTTATGCAGCCTCCATTATCAGAGACATGGTCATTTCAATATAAATTGATGCACATGCCTGAGCAGTCTATGGATGATAGTTCCATCTATGGTTCAATCACCAAAAAACCGTCCTGGCCATCGTGGTTACTTATAGCAACAATTATTGCTTCATTGGCTGCATTCACCAAAACTATTCCAGTGCAGTACATTGTAGAGCTTAGACTACTATACGCTGTGGTTGTGGGGATCACATTTGGCATCTACATCTGTGCTGAGTTCTTTATTCAAACTCCCATTCTACATGCCTTGCTTGTTGGAGCTATGACATGTGCATCTGTCTTTGTGGTCTTTACACACTTTCCTTCGACATCAAGCCTGAGGTTTTTACCCTGGGTGTTTGCACTCCTCGTTGCACTTCTACCTGTTATGTATTTGTTGGAAGGTTAGTTGAGGTTAGCGAATGCGGAAAATGGAGAAGATGAGAGGTTTGTGGCACTGTTAACCCTTGAAGTATGGCATGGATATTCTTCTTGGGGACTTGACATCGGAGGTCCAGGTTGGTTCTTTGCTGTAAAAAATGCAGCTTTATTGATGCTAACATTCCCTAATCATGGGCTATTCAATCGCTTTATGTGGGATTATGCAAGACAGTCAGATCTAATATTGTTAATGATCATGCCCCTCAATTTGCCTTCAGTCGTGATGGCTGATATAATAAGTTCCAAGCTTGGTAAACTGCAATGTACAGATTTAAAAAATTCTATCCAAGATGTGAAAGCTAATGATTTGCGCCAAATGTTTCTTGCTATGACTGAAGAGGTCCGTGTTATTATTGTGAAACTTGCCGACAGGTTACACAACATGCGTACTCTGTCTCACATGCCACCACATAAACAACATAGCATCGCTTCAGAAACATTGAAGATTTTTGCACCTTTGGCTAAGTTGTTAGGGATGTACCAAATCAAGTCAGAGCTTGAAACGTTATCCTTCATGTACATAAATCCAGATAAATTTGCTGACCTGAAAAGAAGAGTTGAACAGCTAAACAAAGAACAAGAAAAGGAACTTTCTGAGGCAAAAAGAATGTTGTTGCAGAGAATTGAAGAAGACCAGTTTCTTGATTTCATGTCGATGGATGTTGAAGTGCTTTCAGTATCTAAGGAGCTCTACAGCATATACAAAATGATTTTGCGAAGGGAAGGTTCAATCAATGAAGTAAATGAAATTGCTCAGCTGCGGGTCATACTGAAGCCAAAACAACATGATAGGGTTGCACCATTATGCAGTTCACATCAGATATGCTACCACATCCTTGGCCTTGTGCACGGGATATGGATGCCTATTCCTCGAGAAATGAAAGATTATATTGCAACTCACAAGCCTAATGGTTATCAAAGTCTTCAGACAAAGGTCATACCATTTTTAAATGAAAGTACATTTCGAGTTGAAGTGCTAATACGGACAGAAGAGATGGATTGTATAGCGCAGAAGGGAATTGCTGTCCATTACGGTGGTAAAGGGATCACCTCTGGCAGTGTGCAGACAAATGGAAGAATTTTAAGAGCCAAATCTACATGCTTGAATAGCGCTGACATTTCTCGCAGGGTAAGTTGGCATAATGCCATTACAGAGTGGCAAGAGGAATTTGTAGGCAATATGAGTTCTAGGGAATTTGTTGATACAGTTACGGGTGATCTTCTGGGCAGTCGTGTTTTTGTATTCACACCAAAAGGAGAGATAAAAAACATATTCCAAAGGGTGCAACAGTTATTGATTATGCTTATCAAGTACATACAGAGATTGGCAATCAAATGTTTGGGTGATAAAGATCTCGGGTCAAAAGCAAGTTGTTTCAAATAATTCAGCAGTTTCGTAGCGCGCTACGAAACTGCTGTAGGTGATGATTTTAACGCAGACAGGAAGTTTTGTATTATGAACGGGAATTTTGAAAGTGAGACACCTAAAGGGTACGCAAGACATCAGATGGAGCTATAATAGCCATTCAGACCAAGACAGGTGTACATTTAGAAAGGTGAAATATTTTAACCTAGGTCTAAATTTCTGTTATAAGGCACCTTTATCACCATTCAAAAGGCATTAAATGAGTTGCATACAAGGAACTTTTGCCTGCACACATGTCCATCAATGCAGCCTACAACACATCAAAAACGTGGCAGTGTTCCATATCTTGGGTTATTAAAGGCTAGAAACATGTTGTTATACATTCGAACAAATTGAGGAAAACAGGGACCGAGAAGTAAGGGACATCTCCTAATACTACTGGGCAGTTAAAGATTCAGCGTTCAAGGTCAATATGGAGTATTAAATATCCAGCTCATCCAAATCAAAAGAGCCCCAGGTGTCAAAGAACAAGGAGAAGCCACTATGGCATGGAAAATGGAGTTAGAGTCATAGTTAATTTAGAACTTTTTAAAATTCCAGTCAGCACTTTATTGTATTTAATAGTTAGTTAAATAGCTGATAGGTGTCATTAGAGATAGCTATCGAGTTATCAAATTCCCCTCATGCTAGAGGAGGAAGCTCGAATTAGTTAGAATAAGGATTCTATATATA